>VUJU01000576.1:0-60325 GCA_009835225.1 Aphis craccivora | reverse complement strand
GATGTACTCACTAATTTAAATAATACACCATACGTGAATCTAGAACAGTTCAATGTGGACTTTTGTCCACATTTGATTAATGAGCATAATGTGATGTCATACTAACGACGTAAAAAACATAAGAAGAAAACTTCTTAGAAATAAATAAAAATTGATATATTTATCATTAATATTTCATTTTCTAGAATTTAGTTTCGTGTAGTTTACTATATTTAATTTTCTTAAATATGTAATTGCTCATTAATTATACATATAATACATAATATATTTATTTGTTACGTTTTATTTTATAAATATTTGATATAGGATAATTCTTTTATCAAATAACACAAATTACTTGAATATTATTTAATATTATTATTTTATATTATATACAATATATAATATAAATTATAAAATAATACACATAATACATATTATATTATTATAATTTTGAAAATATTTTTTTACACAATATCCAATGGAAATACAACAAACATTTTTTTCGTTATAATTTATAAATTGTTTGAATTACAACATAAACGTTTTTAATTTCACATTCTGAAACATAATATTTTTTGTAATATTTCGATACATAAAAATCGAAAGTTAGGTGCAGTTATTGAGTTAAAACTTTATAAGTATTTAAAATGTAGGTAACTGGAAATAAAATAAATCATTTTTTTCTAAAACGTTAATAGATTGGATTAAATTTTGAAAAATATGAGTATGTTTCGATAGATGAATTACTCAGTGTATGTAATATGTATGTACCTATACTATATACATATATATAGTTTATTTATAATTTGTAAATTGATAATTCAATATATTTTACGTGTAGTCGATAATATTTATTTAGATCGATATTTTGGTAATTTTAGAAAGAGGACAATTTCAACTTTACAATTTGAATTTTAAACTACACTTACTTACTTATCACAAATTTTGTATTGAATATATTACTAATAGTATACAACCTCAAAAATTTATTTATAGATTTAAAAAAATAATATATAGAATAAAAGTCAAGAAAAACAAGTTAGTTTTTTTTATACGAACTAAACATATTTATCTTTATAAATTATATAGTTCAAAAATTACTGATTAAACATCGTAATTAATATTAAAATATTGGATGGACGTGGTTCGCAGAAGTTACAAGTAAAATATACAAGTACTATAACGACCCGTCTATCAAGTTCTAACCTCCTAGGGGGGTTCAACGGCGCAACCAATCGACTCCATGCCCAAGATAGAATGAGAGATCGCGTCGGGTTCGATGCACTGTCGGTGGTGAAAGACAGTCCACTCACTCCTAACCTATAATCTTTTCATACAGTTATACTTACTCACCACGTCATAGATATATAATAGTCCTCGTTTATCTATAAAAGTGCATGAAATATCGATAGTAACGATTATTATATTATGTTTATTCGGTACGAGTATTTAAAACGTATCATAATGAACAGTAATAGTGCTTTGACTATATTGTCAAAATCATAATTCATTTAATGCTAAATTCAACATAGATTAACTTTGCCTTTGACATATATTTCAGTAAACCAAACAGATTCATTCTAGTATCATTACGATCGCCAAATCAAATTATCTAAAAATGAGGTATTAATGAGGTGTTTTTTTATTCTTAAATAGCATCACATTTACAAAATTAAAACTGATTCAAAACCATGGACATGTCAAACACTAACCGCAGTTCTGTTAAAAGGATTAATAGCCTTTTTTTTTTTTTAATGTTTATTGAAAACAGTATTAAATTATAATTACACATGAAGGAATACCTACAAAATGATATTATTTATTTATTACGAAAATTGTTTTATTCGGTTATGTTGAATGTATTGTATTGTTATAAAATTTAGATCATTTTTACCAATAACCAGCGAATACTAATAAAATATTTCCATGATTATTATATATGTTTTCTCAACATATATACTATACCTACAATTCATAAAATTATATGTGAGTTTTATCTTTATATTTATCAAATAATTTTGTTTTTTGTGTACGTTGATTGACTTCATGAATAAAATGTTCATCACTTAGGTATATTATACATGAAATAGGTACACATTTTTTTTTTTTAATAATACCTATATATTAACATATCTTATTTTTTATTATTGACTTGATAACCCTTTTTTATATCTTGAACTTTTGAAAAAAAATTTTTTTAGAACTTTAATGTGTTTCTAAAAACTTTCTCGTCTTCAACTTTCTTAATTTATTAATATTATTTTAAATAAAATAACTTCTATTTTGGAATGTTCACTCAATTAACTGACATCCCTTATTATGTCTTTTATTATTGATATAATTTTATATAATGGCATCATATTTACTTATTGCTTTGAATAAAATACAGTTTTCAGTTTTTATGGAAAAAAAAAACCTTCAAAGCTTCATAACTTTTTTTATTATTCGAAACACAATAGTTATTATATATTATATTGAATGCAATAATCTAAACAAAACATTTCAATACAAAATTGTTACTTTTGGATTTACGTATATAAATAATTATAACTTAATTATATTTTACATGATAATATTTCATATAATATGTATACACAGTAAAGCATACATTTTTACTTTTTTCACACTTCGACATATTGGTTATTATTTTAACTTATTTAAAATCGATTTAAACGCTGTTGCTTTTATAGTGAATTTGTCGATGATGACCTTTTATTGAGTTTAGTATAATTCTGCGATAAAAACTGTTCTTAATTCCGCATTGGTGTTCTAGGCGATCATCCGTTAAAGACCTAAGACATAATATCATCCATCGTGCGTATTAATATATTAAAATTCAAAAATAAAGAGGTCATTTTAGTCATTAGATACAACCTACAAGAAACAATATTGATGAATATTACAACTAAAAGAGTTATATTTTTATTTTTTTTTAAATAATAAAAACTTTAAAATATCTTACCCGATATTATAACAGTTGTATCCAGCATTAACTATAGAATATGTATAAACAGAACAGTCTGGCCGAATCGATTGTAAAAACGAGTGTAAATTGGTCGGGTCTTCATAGCTATAATCAGCTAGTTTTTTTAATTTTTGTAATTCCCTCATAAATCTAGAAATAATAAAGACAAAATAAAATAAATTGTAATGATAAATATTGACTAATCTAAAAATATTTCTAATGTCACGTAGGTGATTCAAAATATATAAAATAAGATTAAAAAAAAAAAAAAAAAAAAAAAAAAAATACTAATAATACCTAAGTTAAGTATTTATTATTTATGAACTGTGATCAGTGAATGTCAATATAACATAGAAACAAAATACCTATGTTATGTTAATGTTATAATTAATTTTAAAATGTATAACACATAATACTTATGTATACTGCTCTAAACCATTGAAATATAAATATAGTTGTGAGTACGAAATATTTCACTTGCAATGTTTACTTTGAAATATTATAAAAATTGAAAAGTTCACTCATATTAAAATATTGAAATGTATTCCAAATATTTGTTTATTCAATTTTCAATAATATGATTTATTCTACTAAATAATTGAATATAAACTCGTTATCTAGAATGATATTACAAATTTTATAATAAAAAAAAATAATTCCAATTCTATAATTAAATACCAATCACTAATAAACAAATTAACGATAATCCAATAATAAAACTTTAATATGAAAAGTATATGCAATTTATAACAAATTTTATAAAATTAAAAATATAAACACCACGAATCTGTGTAATAACTAAAAATTAAATTTAGATTTAATTTTAGTGTAATAACATAAATCAGTTTGGTAGATATTTATAATTCTATTAATAATGCGTTGATTTATTTGTTGTTATATATACCTAAAATCAGTTAAATTTTAAAAACAGATTTTAACCCCAAATTACATTGAATCGTTAAATTAAATATGCTATTTGACATTTGTTTTTTTAGCAAAAATATTAAAATAAGATTCAAAGTGTTATTGCTGTGCTTAAGTTTTAAAATCCCTATACAAACCTTTTTCGCATAATTCCGTTGCGCATCCCTAAGCTTTTTTCCAAACATTCCTCGGTCAACTTCAATAACCAATTACCATTCATCTGGTCGTCTGTTAAGCTTTCTGTCAGTTGTTCAAATCCAATACTTTTTAACCACTGAAGGACATCTTTAACTGTCCACCGTGGCACTTTTTTGTTGAGTGGTCGCGGTACTTCTTCACCGATCCACTGTAACGCTTGTGCTGCTATCGAGGAAGTCATTTTATTTCCGGAAACGACCAACTCCTTCAGTGGTATAATAGCGCCGATCGTCTTGAAAGTTTCAACGATTTCACTTTGGTGACACTGACTTTGGGGATAAGCTTTTGTGCAAAAATGGAAGGCGGCAAAAGTGTGTGCCTCACGACGGCCGGAGCTCAAAACTATGACTAGTCGTTTCAGCCAAAGATGGTCTTGACTTTGATATCGGGCAAGCATTTTATTGATTTTGTCGAAACCCGTCGGAAAATGTTTTGCGATGAAAATATCAATCAAATTCAGGGTGTCGCATTTATCCATGACCGCCTTAATATCCTTATCAGTTGCTAAAACAGACGCAGCCAGTAGAGCATAATACTTAACGCTAATGCGTGGGTTGAACGCTAATGTAAACAACCAGATATGTGCGTGATTATTGATCATTAGTTTGTGAATCTTAGAATCGCCATACAGTGATAGATTCGCCAGTGCACGGGCACAATTTTGCAGGATTGTGGTATCTTGTCTTCGGCATTCATACACAACTATCTCTAGACCACCCCATTCGATTACATCCATACACGTCTCTTCACTGTGTTCAAATAATTTTGCGAGTAAACCTAAGTAAACATCACAATAAAATTAGAATTAATAAATTTATTATTCCAATAAATAAAAAGATTTAAAAAACTCTGCTGCTGCTGTATGGTAGGTTCAGGATTGAGTGTACTACAGTTAACGGACGCGTTTAATTTTGATTTAATTTAACATCATTGATACAAAAAATGATTTTATGCGATAACGGCTTATATCATTGAGAAAATTTCATAATACGTTGTTTATTATAGCTATTAAAGTAATTTATACTACTATCAGTATTGCAGTATTTAATTGTTTCCGTAAACATGTTTATTATATTATAATTAGTATTTAATTACGACAGTAACTTTTATGCCTATATATTTTATACCCCGCATTATATTATTGTTATTAACTTTCATAAGTCATGTCAATACAACCTAACCATAAAATAGCATGAATAGGTTCATATAAATAGGTAATATCTTTGAACTAATCTACATATTTTGATAATATCATTGTAAATAGTTAAATTCATAATATACGTAAACATTTTAAGTTCTCCTAAATGTTTTTAAATTAGAACAATATGAATAATATTATTAGATAATGCAATATTTGAATATTTTTTGGATTTTTTAATTTCAATTTCAACTATTTATTTATTTATTATATTAAATTGTCATACCTTAACTACCTATTGAAATTGAAGATATTTTAAATAATTTTTTTGCAATATATTTATAATTTGTAAATTGTCATGGATTTTACGAATTTTGTAAACATTTATATTAATTATTATCAGAATAATTTTTAATCAACATTTATCGAACAAAAACTAAGATAATTGAAAACTGCATACTTGCAAATAACTCAAAAAAGGTCAAAATATTTTTTAAATTATGTAATACATATAAATTCTAATATTAGAATTGTATGAAAACTATACATCAAGTAGCTATAGATATTCGTTTTTGAGTTACATCATAAGTCTATATTGTCAAATACTGATTTTTCCAAAATAATTTTTGTTCACAGTAATTTAAATAAATACTAGAAAATTTTTAAATTTTACCCCCTAAAGTACTAACTAAATGTGATTTGATGTCAGAGACAACCCCAAAGTTAAAAAATCGAAACATTTTTATTAACCCTAATAATACTGACTGACATAAAAAAGAAAATACCAAACATCATTGATCGTTGTAAAATCAATATATATTATATATTCATCTTACACTACAGGAACCATTATTTTATATGCATAAACGTATAGGTACGTATAAATATAATATTGAGCGGTGAAAAATTAAAATTTACAATTTGAATTTAACTTGTGTGATTAGCCTTATACAGTGCTAACATAAGTATTCATACCATAATTTTTTAATTGCTTTTAAATTTTATCTATCAGTAAGTTAAGAGCGAAATTCGAAATGCAAATTAAAATATATATATATTCAAACATCATATTACCAGTAATGACTATCGATTGATCAGCCGTCCTCTTTTCTTGGTTCCTAAACTTGCGTATCACTTGCTGGAGTTGAACCATACCGTTTTTGATTACGTAGTCACGATTTTCCGAGTTCAGACATTCCACTAATAGTCTGGTACTAGAGAATTGGAGTCTCGGGTCTTTGGAAACGCAGTTTTTTATTAACAAATCCGTTAAACCACAATCCCGGACCCTGTTACACAACGCATAACCGAGTTCACAAGTCGGCAATTCCCATGCCTTCCTAACCAAGTAGAACAGCGTTGTGAAAACAGTCGGTTCTTGGGCGTTCGCATGGTTGTCGGCAAAGAGTCCTTTAACAGCGTTTTCTACGTACAGAAAACACCATTGTAAAGTGTTTTCTACATCTCCTGACTGCATGGCATCCTTTATCAGGTCCAGATCATGGAGATATTTCTTAAACAGGTAATTGTAATTCTTGATTTCCGTGCGAGTTGTTATCATGCGGGGAGATGATTCACCGTTGTCGGAAGAAGAATCAATGTGTGTAGACTAAAACCAACAATATATGTGCAAAGTTACCAAAACAATCTATCACAAAGACAGTTATGTTGCCTGATGAATACTTTATATAATACTTTATTAAATATATAAAAAGATTACTTGATGAGTAATGACAGCATCTTCGGAGGTCAGATTCGTGCGAGCATCATTTTTATTGAACCTCAAATTTAAATTCAATTTATCCAACGGGGAAATCCTTTGTTTCTGTTGCAATGCACCTGGAGCCATTGTGTTTATGGTTCTTTTAATTAGTAATAATTCCTACAAACACCATTCAATTCAGGATATTACTTAAATAATTTAAAAGTTACTACAAAATTAGGCATGTGGGTACCGCTCTGATGTACATTAGGGGACAAGTGGGTCGCTATTATAGGTGTGTTAAATTTGAATTTAATGATATATTATCATTGTATACGAAAAACGATTATGAGCAGCGACACACTGTCATCTTATATCAACAAGTGTATTTCGTGATATGTTTTCATCAACAATATTATTAAAAATATCATAACTAATGTTTACGAAAAAGAATTTATTTCTAAAGCTACCTAATTCAAATTTATCAATTTATCGTTTATTATTTTATTATCTTTATTCTATAAACTTTTAATAATTGACTGTTTATTTTTCTTTTCAATATTCAAAATATAATAATAATTTTGTTGCCTTTTAAAATTTCCAATTCTATAATATGATTCGAACTTTAATTAATTTGTTATTTAATATTCAGTTTAACGTTGTTCAAAACTTTGACATTTTTATTGATAATTTTAATCTCAAAAAAATTGTGCCAGCATCACATTAAAATGCGATTTTTGTAAAATGCTTTCTTATTGCACACTATTAGCACGGATATACCGTGTAAATTTCAAACCTCAATCTATCATTGTTCAGGCTCTACGTTTACCAGTCAATGAGTTAGTCAGGTTATACTATAGCCTTTAAGCTTGGCGTTAGCCATATATTATATATGGCTAAATTACCCGGCTTCGTCCGTGTGTAGTTTTTACTTTCTCAAATTTAAATTCTTAATTAACACACATTGTTATGTTTTAAAGAAGAAGAAAAATTATTTTACTTATTTCTATCAAGTGCTAAATAGTAGTAGTATTAACTAAATTATAAATAAAATAAAATAATAATAATAATATTATATAATATTATATATTCTAAAAATTCTATACAAATATTGTTATTAAAAAATGATTCTATATTTATATTTATACTCGTATAGTTTAGTTATTTTATTTATGAATATTTACAAATAATTCTATACGTAGTTGCTCAATTCTAATATGGCTTAGGTCAAAACCTTCTGGTATACCACATTGAGAGTTTTATTTTGTGGTGCATAAATGTATATATAAATAGTCAGGTTTTCCAACTCTAGAAAATGCCACATATAATTGTCCATGTGATAAACAATTATTTTCCAAATCTACAACACAATAAGTTAAAGTCTAACCTCTGGCTTTCTTAATTGTCATTACAGAACAAACTTTTATTGGAAATTGAACTCTTCTAAACTTAACTGGAAAATCGTAAGAATATAATGGTATTTTCTATAGAAATATTTTTTCTCCCGTAGCACATCTGGTCAAAATTTTAGTTTCAATTCCATTTTTTGTAAAAGAGGTTACACGGAGTCTAGTTCCATTATATAATCTATATAATATGATTGGAACTCCCACCTTCAATGATATTTTACTATCGTATACTATGCACTTGTTTCATTACGATAATACACATATAGTCAGCGCCCAATATCATAATTTGCAATAGAACCATTATACAAAATTTGAAAATCATCCACGTTATCAACGGCTGATTACATTTGGTATTAACAATATAAATTAACATACAACAAGTGGTGTTTGATAAAATAATACGTTTTGTGGAATAAACGATGTTTGTAATTTTAAGATGTCTAAAAATGAAATTAAGAACGTAATTTAAACGTTGTTTAAATACGCATTATGTATTGCTACGTCATACTCATAATGCCTACGTGCTATGATACGTACGACTGACAGTAGACAAATTAACTGTCGTCGAGTCGCGTGTCGTGTCAAAACGACTCGGAACAATTCATTAGTCCTGGGTCGATAACATTTTTTTCCGATATCCGATATTCTGATATAAAACTAATATTTTATTTTCATATACCAATATAACAAAAAACTTAAAAAAAAAAAGATATTATATTTTTCAAAAACAAAAAACCGATACACAAACTGTAGTTACCGTGGCTACCGTAGGTATTTCGTTTTTTAATTATTTTATTTTATTTTTTATTTTTTTTATATAGTTGGTATAACAACCTGACTTATTGTATTTATTTATTTTAACCAATTTCAACCCTTTAAAATCAAAATTCGGGCGACGTGGTGACACTTAGAAAGATATTTGGAACAATTCTGTAAAAAAATTTGAAAAGAATTAAATAGCGTCGTCACAAAACAGTAGGTACATAAAAATTGCCTGTTCTTTTATATATATAAGGATAGATCAAGTACTTGTATAAAATAAAACAATAATACAAGCAATAAAGATCTAACCTAATTTGCCTACTGACTATTAAGATAAACATTAATCTTTATCGTCCTTATAACAAATTCACAGTTTAATAAAATTGTTGACCTTAATTCATAAAATATATTTTCTAAAGTATTAAATTACAAATAATTGCCATTGGTTAAATAAAATAAAATAGTTACCTATGGTAATTGGATAAATTTTAGACATGTACCTATTTTATATTTGATTAAAACTATTAATGTAACATTGTATTCAACACGAATTTTTACAGTTATTACCTATTGAATCTTTTTTTTTTATTCGATTACAATTTACAGTTCAGTTATTTAAATATTTTAACACATTATTTTAATAACTTCTTGAATAATGATCATAATTTCAACAATAAACTGCCAACCATAATCAGGTAAATCTCCAACTTTCTTCTAGCACTGTAATATTATAAATCGATATTTTTTACTAAATAATACGTGTATCATTATTATGCTCTTTTTAAAAAGTTTTGAACATTATTATATCAAATATTAAATAAAAACAAATTTTGAATCATATTATAAAAAGTGTCATTTTTAACGGGCAACAAAGTACACCGGTGGAACAGCTAGTCGTGTATATTTAAATAACTGACAAACATGCAAAAATTAATATTTATTTTGAACTTGAGCAAATATAAAGCAAAAGTAAAAAAGATACACTTGTGAATATTATTAAGTAAACCAAGAGCTAAACCAATTTTTTTTTTTGAATTTATAACATCCCATAATAATAATAGTGGCTTCAAATTATTTTTACTAATATTTACTTTATTTTGCTCACTGTAAATAAATATTTTGATTATACATAATATAGTATATAGGTACTCACTACTCTTATTTCATAGGTCTCAGTTACAATATAATATGCAATGAATAATAAAACAATTGTTGTTATTTTTTTTTTTTTTATTAACTTTAAGCATAACTATTTAATAACTTGATAGATATCTGTTTTTAAAGAAGTCTCCAAATCCTCTTAGTGTTAGGGCCAATAAATTACACATTACAACATGGGATATCAGATATAATATTATGTTAGATAAACATTAATAGTCTTTATTAAAGTATTAAACACATTAATTAAAGTTAAACACATTAATAATTTATATCTAATAATTTAATTTATGTGTTATGTGTTTATTGGAAATACATAATAGCACATACCTTTTTAACCGAATTAGTACCTAGATGAATCCTTTTATTGCAACAACTCAAATATTTTGATGTTTAATTTAAGTGAGTCCAGTTTTTAAATGACGTTTTTTTTGAGAAAAATAAAATAAGAAAAAGAAATAGGCGATACGCATCGCAGTGGTAGTACTAATGCGTATTATTTGCATCTACGCATTGACAATATACTGTTTTATAGTACTAGCAAACTATTCGATAAAATAATAAAAATAACGTTGTGTCATCGTGTACCTAACAAAAAAAATACTTTCAAGCAAGCGTATCAGTAAACTATAAGTATAAGTCACGTTTACTATTCTTGGACAAAATATGTTATATTATATTTAGCTTTTAATTTGATAACATAATATGAAATACTTAACAGATAACTATAGATACCTACTATAATACTAGTATTAATTTGAATTTATATATTATTATTACCAGTATACTATAACAGGGGTGGCAAACTTTTATGAGTTTTTAATCGACCTCTGAGTATTTTTAGGTTGTCACGATCTAAAAAAAGAAAAAGGTTGTTAGTAATCAAATATATAAAAAATATATATATGTATTATAACTTACAAAAAGGAGTCGCGATCGAATTGTAGACCACCCCTATACTTATAATATAGAAATTAAAAAGTAATAGTAGTTTGGCATTTGACAAAATTGGTTATTGAAAATGATATTTTATCGTATAATGACATTTCGAAATGCAATTCTATCGGAAAAAAATAATTCAACCTATGGTATTACTGATGCAGTCTAAAAGTAAAATAAATTACTTTAATAACAATATACATATTATATATTTTTCATAAAATACATTTAATAATAAAGGCTGACAAGTCGTCTTCATTTAGAATCGTTTTTTTGTGTACAATAATGTATCATTGAATTCGAATTTAACACATCCATGATAGTGACCCACTCGGTACCTATACTGTACAGCAAATTAGTAGCCTATTTTCTTCCTTTTTTCGTTAATTTTTTCTAATATTATATCAAAAAAACTGAGAATAATCCATTTATAATCAAAGTATCAACAAGATCAAATAATCGTTACCAGAAACTATCCTTAATTTTTACATTAGGTACAACCAAAACATGTTTGATGAAAGAAAAATATATTGAAAAAACATACATCAATTTAGCGTTAATACATTCGTATAATGAAAATATCATAGATTACTTATTGTAAGATTACAATTTTTAGAACGCATATTTATATTACATACCAATTGAATATTAATAAAATTAAATAAAATATATTATCGTCACGCTCTCTTTAAATATGCAGTGTGATGATATAGTAAATTAGCTGAATTCGTCCGCGTATTTTTTTTATTGCATAATAAGAATATTGGTGTACGTGCGCCGGTGCACCGTAACTACGCATGAATCGTAGCCATTTTATAATATATATATATATATGTATATCACTTTAACTCCACATACAAGGTTTTTTAACTCCCTAACTCTGCATATAAGTTTTTTTTAACACTGTAACTCCGCAGATCATGGTTTTTTTTTATTGTTTAAATACAATATATTACCTATTATGTTATTAATTTATTAAATTATAATTATTATTAGATAGGTAGGTAATACTGGAAACAGCATAATCTAAAATATGTATCGCACTAACATTTATATCAATTGTTTTAAATTTAATAGTTATAACTAAAAACTAATTAATCTAATTATAATAATACATACATACAACAAACATAGTCGTTGTTAATATAAAATTAAATGAAGCTAAACTTTGTTCAAAATTATATCTATTATTTCGGTCGTCGTTATATTATAATATTTTTTTATTTATTAATTTAGTATAAGTTTTTTATTGCGTTCTAATAATTTAACCTACTATTTCTATTTTCGTGATTAGATATGGCTTTGCAAATATAATAGTTTAATTTAAACATGGTTTTACACCGATATAACGATATCTCAATTAATTTTATGGCATGCAGATTTTTTGTGCTAAAAATATTCTTAGAATTCGGAAGTCAGAGTGAAATGCGCAAGATTATAAATTTCTCGGAAAAATTCTTATCTACACAACGGAAAAAAAGGATAGGTTGCTGGAAGCTGGAAATCCGCGGGCCGCAGCGTTGCCGTGCTACACAATTTACAGGTACGTATAATTGGTAAATAATTATTATTAATTAAACCACTTAAAACGCAACATTTTTTAAATTCCTTTTTTTGCACAGTTAAAGTATTAGAGGAACCACTGTTCCAAATTTCAAGTTTGTACAGTATATGTAGTTGTTGAGATACAGCGATCAGTGAGTGAATGGTATTTTGCTTCTATATACCTAATATATACAATACATATATAGATTGTTAGAATTACATTATTCTTACATTATTTTTTTATATTTATAATAACAATATTAATATTTAATAAACAATAAGTTTAACTGAGTATAAATGAAAATATTAAAAATTAATATCAAGTTTCATTGCAATAATTATTAAAATTTAGATATAGGACACATGCTGCATGGCCGACAATTGTATATCAGAGCATCTATACTGAGCAAGGAAGATGTAAAGGACGACAAAAAATTAAACTATACGTATAAAATATTAGGCAACGTATAGGCTAGTATTAAAATGTTTGGAAATGGTATACATTTAAATAAATTGGATCAAATAAAACATAAAGATATATAAGTAAGTATTTATTTACTGGAAAACTAATAAAAAATTTTTTTTGTTTAATAGGTATTAAATGATAATAGTAAAATGTTAATTTAAGGCTTTTAATCGTTTTAAAATACCTACTATATTTACAAGATTATGAAGTAAATTATAAAATTAAGATTTTCTCTATTAATTATTAGATAATAAAAATAATTTTTATATTTTTTATACTTATATATGTTTGATTCAATTTTGCCAACTCAAAAATCATTTTGGAACTCATTCTGATTTCTGGGAACTCTCATTTTGCAAGCTATACATAGAATGTAACAAGAGAAAAAACAAAAGTACAAACATCCATTTATCAAAACAATTTAAACTGACACAAAAATGTAATAATTCAACGAATAAAATATAATAAGTTCCTATTAATAACATAATTTCCTTAATTAAAATTATTCAACTATGAACCAAATGACTAACGAATTTAAAAATAAAGTGTATGGTTGGTCACAACTTACAAGTCTGAAGTCATTACTGATTATCGAAAATGCGTAATAATTATTCGGTCATATTGTGGTAAGTACTACTAAAAAGCTTTAAAAATTGACACCACGAATTTATAAAATCAGTATCACCTTATCTTCTTTATACCGTGATCTTACGTAAATATGCTGAAGCAGACGCGGATCTAAGGGTGGGGACAAGGGGCCATGCTCCCCCCGTTACTCTAGCATTATACCGTATATTTATCTACATTGTTTTGCCGATAGCGTTATTAGCGAAATTTTATTCAAAATGCCNCCCCCCCGTAAATGTGTTCTGTATCCGCGCCTGAAGAAAATAACGGCTATTATACTTCTTTGCAGGGGGTAATTATATTAACTTACCGTAGTAGAATGGTATGTGATGTTTCCGGAAACACCGAAATAACAGCGCCAGTAAAGCATGATGATGTCTTATACTTATTATAGTTTTACTTATTGGAACATGAATCCGTTAAAAATGTTTAAAAAAAAGTTAAATAAAAAAATTTACTTACTAGTAAAATTAAATAGTTTATATATAATGTATATACTATATACTGAGTATATAGGTACATTATATATACAATGCCATAAATTGTGTATATGTTTTTATTGATAACTTTCAACTTTGATACTATTGTCACGATGCTAACACATTTTTTAAGCCATGGTTTCGAGTTCGTAAAATATGATATTTATTACGAAGTACCCAATGCAGTAATGCCAGTGGTTTTTTTTTCCGGAGTAATAAACTTTACTTCGTTTTCCATATTGACTACCTGAATTCTGTAACGCACAACACTGATTGACTGATCTACAATTGACAATAATCGTAACATTTATAATATAATACGAGTATAATAATGATAATTAAGATAATATGTTATCTTCATGAAATTGTATGATATACGATATAGGTACAATAATATACAATTATATACCTACATTATACTAAATACTTTTCTAATATTTAATGATTTTATCCCGGTTATACGTAAATATGTTGTATATAAATTATAAAATATAATACTGTATTAAGTATTAAGTACACTAAAAACGACAGTCAATACATCTTAATACATTTTGTCAACTTAGTCTGAAATTATAAGTGAATTCCATAGCGTTTCATACACTAGTTTTCCTTCACACATACCTATAGCGCCTGCTAATTTAAAATAATGTAAAATTCAGAGTTTATGCTTTTATTATTTAGGCATATTTATCCCACTAAAATGCGAGCCGGACAATTTCCACTGCGGATGAAACTCCTCGTATCGTACCGGCGTGCACAAACCCCTCCAATTTAAAATAATGCGTTTTAAATTCGAAAAAAACGTCACTAAAAGTGTACACTTTGACCTTGTATCATAATAATATACATAATACGTATTATGCACTGCATATGTATAATTGAGTATATGTTTATAACTATATGTTTATAATATTGCTAATAATTTTATATTTTTATGTATGCATTTAAAGTTAATTTTCTGTTGATGTCTAATATTGACTTACTTTAATTTATATTAGCAGAATTCATTCGTATATATAACAATTTTATTATTTGTATATTTTTTACATTTTTAATTAAAAATAGTAATAACATTTGGATATGTTGAATTGCTGCAGAAAACACATTACCAATTTTAGCACAAACGGACTTACAATTATGTGTCGTACTCTCCAATGTTACTTATCTTTTAGTTTAAATTTTAGTAGAAATGTCGAATCATTTGTAAATTCTGAACGGAGTGCTGATATGTTTTTTTTGTGAGTATGTATGCATTATAAAAAGTCGAATAAACAGTTCGATTTTCAGTGTTGGATTTGGTTTTGGAAAGAAAATGTATCTATAATTAATACTTCAAAAAGATTAAAATAAAAAATTCAAAATATTTTTTTAAATAATTACGAAACTAAAGAAAAATGAGAATTTTTAAGTAAAACCAATTTAAAAAAAAATCGATTTTGTGATTTACGATTTTTGAAAATTTCCCCAAATGTTTATACTTGTATTATGGCTATTTTATATACATAATAACATTTAAAAAATATTTTGAATCATTTTTGAGCTATTTATAAACATTTTAAATGTCCATATTTTTTTATTAATATGTATAGCAACTAGCAAGAAAAGTTTTGGTGTAGTTGTAGTATCATTCATTGGTTCATCGAATATATTATAGTTTGGTGAATCTGGGGGGTAATTGGTCTAGCAGTTTGTCAGAAAAATTGCGTAACAATGATGAATCACATACCGTTTGATTGTTTTTGGTAATGCATGACGTTTTTATTAGTTTTTTTGTTTGAATTAAGATACCTAATAAAGTAATTGAAACACCATATACTGAAATAATGTAAATATATTTTTATAGCTTTAAAATGTTTATATTTATGCTCGTGACATGTTATTTATCTGAGAGATAACTCAAGCAACACAATAGGCTTTTCATCAGAATAACAAATGAAATTACATATATCTATTAATACGTCATTCATTAAAAAAGTGCTATAATTAACCTGCAGTCTCTTATTTGAATTTAAAAATTATACGCAATTATAATTTCACTTCAAAGAGGTCTATAAAAAACAAAAAAAAATACACTTAATCAGTTCATTTTAAAGCAAAACGCTCAACAATTGTAATGTGAGTCAATACTATCGCACATTATTTTTAATTTGCAGACTTATAGATATATAGTTTTATAAATTGTGATATTATTACCATGCAAAAGGGGAAAAAAGTAAAAGAGTATCTACACTACATGCAGATACATCGGTACATGTATATTGTATATGTCTTGTTATAGCAATCAGTTGCTATAACAACCGGTTGCTATAAACAATCATCGTCTCAACTGGTAACATTTTAGGTGTCGCACAGAATGATCTCCAGCCTAAGACATATACATGTCAAAAAATATTTATAAAGAAGATGAAATTTTAATTCTAACGTCGTGTAAAAAATATAATATGAAATTCATATATAATTAATACAATGAATACTTTGCACTTTTGCAGCTGAAAAATAACAGTTAACTTTTTAAATCGTCTAACAAATTTGTTTGAGAGTTTTATAAGATTTTTAGACAACTTTCAAAGTTCGTTAGACTTTATTTTTAATTTAAAAACAGTTTTATTTTTTGCACTTTTATCTTCACGGCAACAGCACAACAGTTTGTTAAAACTATTTTATTTGACTTAACCACCCATCTCGGCTTATTGGAGATTGTTAGATCCTTTTTAACGTTTGTTTGACTTTATTTTCGATGCTACAATAATTTTCAACTTTTGCACTGCCATCTTCAATTTTAAGTTTTATTGGTTAGAAGTTAGAAAAACTTCACAACAATAAAATAAAATTCAAGGCTCACCATTATAAGTCGTTTTATTTTTATCAACAATAAAATAAAATTGTTCAATTAAAATTACATATTTTAAATAGAACGCAATTATCATTTTAGACTGATAATTAACTTGAAACCATGTAGCGATTTTAAATAAATATTGTATAAAATATTAATCACAAAATATTTTTTGTATTTTATCGTATTTCAAGTTTTAACAAATTGTGTATATAATTTAAATTTTAAATTTAAAACATGAAAAATTACTATGCATTTTCATTATTTAATCCCATCTATCATCGCTCATCAAATGTTCAAATTAGTTTAAATAAAAAACACATTCAGAGATTAGAAATCAGAATCTAAAACAATAAAAATATCATCTTATAAAAGAAATATCGGTTAAATAAAATCAGGCCAAAATATTTAAAAAATATTATAATACTATTAATAATAAGATAAACCAATTTATTAAACCTAAAGTTGAATATTAATCATTCGGTAATATGGTTTAGAGTGTTTAGACCAATCGTACATAATCTCATCAAAATAATTACTAAATAGAATCTACGTTCAAATTTATTATTTTACAATCTATTTCTAAAGAGGCTTTAAAATATCAACAACACAATAAATGATTGATTTAGAAATATATCAATACAGTTAAAATGTCAAATACATTTTTTGAATCATTAAAAGTTATTTTCAATGGACGAGTGTGACTAAACCAATAGAAGTGCTTCTTATTGAAAAAAATCTAATAGTTTCAATATTTTTCTGTATTTTGATGAGAATTAATTTCCATCGATCGAATTGGGTTTAATTTCGGAACTGTTTTTTGGTTCAAATAGATTGAATAGAATAATATTATTAGATTACATAAGTATCTAAAATTTCATTTATTATATCGAAGTGCGCTATTTTAGAGATTGAAAATGTATTTTGTTCAAGATTTATGATTTTGAATTCAAGTTGAGAAACTTTATCATCAAGTCAAGCATTGTCGTCCGATATATTTTTTAATTTTATCACACATTAGAGAGATCATTTAGGCAGTTATTAACATTTTTTATAGTTTTACATTAAAGGATTAAATTAATTTATATTGAATTCTGCACTGTTTTGATGTCACTTCTTGAGAATTTCATTATATATGCAAATTGATCTTCCATTGATAGAAATAGTAAAACGAGGTGATATTAATTACTAAACATAGTACGGTGTTAATCGAAGAATTAACTATTATACCTACGAATAACTTATGAGGAATCTCGTATCAAATATTCAAGTATTTTTATCAATAATTTTCTTATTATCAGCATAAAAAAAAAAAATGAAAATATCAAATGTTTATAAATAACTCAAAAATATTCAAAATATTTTGAAAAGTGTAAAACGTATAGAAAATGTGTCATGCTTCTATGGTATTCGTTTATTATTGATAATAATAATATTATATAACTACAAAAGATTATAATATGCTGTCCGGCATAACGTATATAACATGATTGACTAATTAGTTAGTTAATCATGGTATATAATATGTAATAAAATTACACTTATAACAATCATTACCATAACTATTTAAGTCTGAAATTATTAATTTTACTTGTTGGACTTTTTTAAATAAAATTACATTTTTGTTTTTACTCGTAGTATAAGTAAACACAGTATATATTATTATTATTTAGTATTTGTAAGCTACAGATTTAAATATATTATTATATTTAGGTACTAAAACTCTCTTTGACATCACATGACATAAAAATGTTTGGTAACTAAATAGATATAGATATACCATAAAACATTGTATTTTTCGAGTTTTTATAGTCAAAATATACATAAATAAATAATGTAAATAAATTTACATCATCGTGAGGTAAATCATTATTCGTGGAAATAACAGACAAAAGCAATAACCAGAAATCGATAAATAAAAGTATACTTTTACCCTAGGTTATTACAAAATACAAATAACTAATAAGAAAAAACAGATAACGTAAGGGTGCATGGAAAATGTATCACCTGTATAATATGATAAACTGGCGATGAGCAGATGCCACAGGTAGTATTCACTTTGATGTGTTCGGCGTTCGTGATGTTTCGGTTCTATAGAAACGCATGTTTGGTGGTCGCCATATTATTAACGACGTTAGATTGCTCGTCATTGACGGCCGCGATCGTCCACATTTAGTAACGATGAGGAGGAGGAGGTAATACGCACCTCAAATGCGCTCGGCGTCGTCCTCGTCGTCACTAACCTCACTACACTCACTACACCCGCCCCCGATCGCAAAGGACAGCATTGACGGCCCTATGTATTTGGCATCGCGGTCGCCCTTTGCGACTGTCAGCCCCGTCGTTCGTTTACTATTTGTGTAATCGTCACGGCTAGAGGATATTAGATAACCATAATATGCGAGACAAATGTATACGATGTTTGTTACAAAGCAATATTATAAATATAATATATATATATATAATATGTCTATATGTGTGTGTAATATGTAATATATTATTATAAATTAGTTAATATGAAATATAATAAATTATAAATTTATTAACATAAAATATAATAGGTATATATATTATAAATTAATTAATATGAAATATAATCAGCTATCAGTACTATAAAAGCAAATCACGATTTTTTGCCATACATGCAAATCCACACCGTTCAACGTATCGTCATCAAATTTTTTACTGTTATTCCTGACAGTTTTCTGGAGGTTTTAGTACCACCATAGTTAGGGAACATGTCCAATATTTTGAAATTTTCAGATTTCTCCAGAAATATGATTTTTGTATCTAAACACACTGATTAATGTGAAAACGAAACATATCTTCGTGTTTCTATAGTAACACAATATGTGTATCTTTATTTTATTTATTTCCAAAAAGGAACATAATAAGTCACACAAAATAAGATTTGTATTTCTCCTATTAAATTTGTATTTCGACGAACATTTCGTACACATATTATATATATTATCCAGTACCGCGGTCGTGGCGCGAGCTAAGTAAAGAACAAAAATAATAAAAAAAGAAATAATAACTGCACGACATAGTGTGTGTCCATTTAAACTGTGTGAAATACAGACAAATTTGTTATACGACATAACTAATTTTCTACTAAATCAATAATTAACTTTAGATTTATTTACCATGTATTTCCCTAGATTTGCAGTAGTTTGACTCTATTGTCCGACAGAATATTTTTATATAGAAAACAAACTATGTACATCCACTGCAGTGATCGGTGCATACTTCTTACAAGAGGTTTCAAATCACAATACTAAATTATAATTTTGAAACGATCGATATCCATGCTGTAGGCATACTGGCCGTACTGCAAGCTATATATAAATCGATAATCTATACATTTAATAAATTTAATAAACAAGCCGATAACGAAAACAATAATAATCAAATATCCTCATTCTGGGTTTTTACATTTCAGTTCATTTTATTTATTACAATAGCATGATAAACATGAAAAAAGTTCACAGCTGGAATAATTGAAAGAAGCAATAAAAAAGCAAAAAAAAAAAAAAAATTGGTTTATTTGGAATCAGAAAAACGTGAAACGAATTTATGTATTAAAATTAGATCTCTACCTCATGTATAAGAAAATATGTGCATGTTTTAAAATCCAAGCCCTAAATATATATATTCATAGTAGGTGCATAAACCTTATAATTATAATAATATATAACATATTTAATAATAGAATTAAATTATTTATTTTTTTTATCATTTACAAAACAAACTGTAGTCTTCTAGGTTTTTTAGCTATTTCGTCAATAATTTCTTCAACAATCAATCTTATATTGTTATGAATGTAATTCTTTATAAGCCCATTCAATCTGGACTAAAATTAAAATAATATTCAAAATTTAAGCAATTAATAAATACAAAAATATTTCATTAGTGAATAGGAAATATTTATCTCCTTCATGGAATTTCTTAAATATGTTTTTAATCTTTTCATACAAGCTAATGTAGTGATATAAGATAAAAAAAGGGCAAGGGGGGATATAAATCTCCCTTATCTCCCCCGTAAATACGCCACTGATTTCATCATACAAATTTACAATATTAACAAAAATTGTGTTTGTTAGTTTTAGTAATTATTATCATTTTAACTTAAATCATATATATTATATTATAATTACGGCTGGGATTTCAATGCAAAGATATCTTTTTTCCTGGTGTTTTGAAACGTTTCTCCGTAAGTATATAATGTGTTTTGGGTGACAATGATTATTTTAAAGTAATCTTTTTTTTTTTTGTTGACTAAATTAACCTTAGATGCATTTTTAGTTAATTTTCTTAGTTTTTAGAGCATTTTGAATAATAAATTATATAGCACGACAAGTTATCATTGATAACAATTTTATCATAGCTAGGCCAAACAGTAGTATTACTCGAGTATTAGTAAGTCTTTAGTAAGTATTACTGAATTAGTATTAGTAACTAATTTACTAATTAGTAGGCACATCCAGAACTAAACAAGTAAAAAATACTATAGTAACAGTACTGCAAAAATAAAAAATAATATATAACATTTTTTCCAATTTTTAAGCTATTATAATAAATATAATTTAAATACATTTTTATAGTGCATTTTTTAAGTTTTTTAAATTTATTTTTTATTTTTTTAAGAGCATTTTTTGAGATGTTTTAAGGCATTAAAATACCAAAACTAATTATAATGTATCACTATCAACTAGGTGGTTATAATTATAAAATTATAAGAAAGACAAACATTCTAAGATGCAATAGATAAAAAAAATTATTATGAAGTTTTTTTAATGTCTTTTATATTTAAAAACATTTAAATCACATGTTATCAATCAATACGCAATATTATATATCATAGATATTATGTGTAACAACTAGGTAAGTCTTGTTCTTATTATCATTGAAGTTAACGGCTTTTTGGTCCATAGGCCTTATACTCTAGGCAACATTTACTCATATATATATATACATGGATAGGTATTTACATATGGATATATACACAAAATGTAAACATTACCTAATTAGTACAATATGACGGCTAACTTCAATAAATTTTACATACGTAATATAAAGGCAGCTATGTCTAGTTGTTGTTTATATCTATGATTATAACATACGTCGACACAATATGTCAATATGTATCCACATAAATCATAATAATAATAGGTATTGCACAAATTGTATAATATGATTATATATATACTATAATAGAATATATGATGTTAAATGCAGTATTTTTTAAACACGCTAACAAATCGTATAAACTCGTATAAAAACACAATTACAAAAAAAAAAAAAATAATAATAATAGTAGAAATGATAATAACAACTGGAAATAAAAATATAATATAGGTACATATAGGTAAATATAAGTTTAAAAAAATATATAAATATTGGGTCAACATAAATTTTAAAAAAATGTAAAAACGAAAATTATATAATAAACCTATATAAAAAAAATGTATACACTATAATACACTATATTATAATACAATAAATCTAATCATTATTTAGAGTCCATTGAAGTCTTTTTGGTGGTCATCATAAAAGATTTCATTTTGTTTATACACTTATCAACAAAGTTTTTCTTTTTTATGCTGTCGCTGACCGACGCCGTGACGCTATTGCTATCTTCAACATCTTCTTCACACGTATCCAAGTACTCTTCCAAGCTCTTTGCCTTTTTCATTTGAGCTTGTACCTGTACTTGCGAATCCAATTCGACGGTGGTTTCTAATAGACCTTCCACGCTTTTGGCTCGTTTTCGACACTTTCCGCGACCATTCGGACTCATTGGTGGCCTCCAAGCAGGTAATCTCGAACACTTCCGGTATCTGTGTAGAAATATGTTAATTAAGCCCATTTCAGTCTTATGTAGTTATGTGATGAGATTATTACAACAAATAGTATTAAATTTAAGCATTTCAAACCACAAAACACTTAATCTACGGTGTAGGCGTTGGTAGAATATGTTAAAAAGCGAAAGAACTATCTAGGTACATAATATATTATAACAAATACTTATTTAGTTATGTGTATTATGTGTGTTTAACACGCATCTAGTTGATTTATTTACATGCAGTGTTAAAAAATATTTTTTATATAATTATTCGTCGCTCAACAGTTTTTTTCTTAATGAAATCCAAATAAAGGAAGTTAAAGAATTTTTTTTTAGAACCAAAACTAAAATCAATATTATTTGTAGATGGGTCGTTTCTCATAGGTTATAATATTTGGTTTTATTAAATTTTATAATAGAAATAAAATGTTTTTTCCTTCGATTCCTTTTTGTCGTGAAATTATGAAATATAAAATTAACAATTCAAATTCAAACAAATGTGTGAAAGTCTATATGATGTATACATGTATAAATTAAATCTAGATTTTAGAAATTATGTTATAGTAATATTATTTTAAATTAAGTATAATATAATGGTTTATATTTTTTGAAGTCTTAGAAAAGCCATCTCGAAAGTACCGACACCTTAACTGAGTATTTAAAAGTACTCGTGGAACTGTTTATCTGGTTTTAAGTGCCCAAATCGTCTTTACCCACCTAACCGTGAAGTCACTGGAGGCCGCTGCAGGACGAACGACAACAAGCAGACGGACACAAAACGTAGTAACCGGTTCGAGCGGGAAAGTAAAAGGTCGGCCACTGTCCCATACCTGGAAGTGTTCCCCGCTAGTCAATCTTTGCTACCGGTCAAGTCGCGTTCACTGTCGTTGGACTGAGTCCGCTGGTATGTCGGTGGTGATCTGCCAACGGTCAGAGGTGTGTTCGGCGCCGACGGGTCGCTCTTGATAGTGGATGGTCCGATGCCACCACCGACGCCACCGGACCGATTCAGTGACAGTCCCGAACTGGCACCATCCCGGATCCCACTAAGCTCACCACGCATAAATCGCTCGACTTTTTCCACGCAAGCATCCTGGTAGTCGTGTATCCATCGTACGCCGTTAAACTTCCACACGTTTTGCATGTCCTCTGGCAACGTTTCAGGTTCAGGCCATGCGAAGTTGTCCATGATCGGAATGATGTTGCACTGGTCCTGTATAGCTGCCACGATTTCCTGTAAATCGATTCCGCGTTTATTATTGAACGTAATGACTATTAGGAGATGACCAGCGGGGTAGAATCGGATTTTATAATAATAGTACGAAAATAATAATAATTATAATAAAAATATATTATAAAAAATAATTATGGAAATAAAACTCAAAATGTCCAATTTATAATTCGAGTGCCCTAAACTGGCCTAAACATATTAATATTATATGCGTTCCATATTAAAGCAGTTTGTTGACGTTCGTTACCTTGTGCACCCAGTCTTTGCATTCATTATCGCCTATACATCTATCCAAAGACTTAGGCGTTAGTACCAATATAAAGTTTTTCGCCTGCTTAATGCTTTGCAACAGGTTGTTGTCAAACTTTCCGGCTTCCAGACGTTCGACGTCTATAAACACAGAGTATCCTCGAAGTTGTAGATGTACTTTGAGTAAACTAAAAAATAGAATCAATTATTATCGATATAATTTCGTAGTTTTCAGAAAATCACATGATGTAATATTTTTAAATAATATTATCTAGATATATTTACTTTTATAGTTATCAACTTAAATCAATCAATTACCTAGCCAATTGAGATCCAGTCGATCGTCTGTAACTGATAAATACGTCCAAGTTCTTATTCATGTTTTCTTCGTAAGAGGATGTGTCTATTAACGTCTCCATGTCTATTAATGATAAAAAAAACAACAATAATTGTAATCAAGTTCATTTTTAGATTTGTTATTATCGCAACATTTACCTCTTATCGAGTCTAATATTCTATACCGGTGAATGCTGTTTGATATTCCACACTCTTGTATGAGCTGCTCTTCTGATAAGAATCTAAAACATGAATTAGTATTTTTTTTTTATTTAATAAATAACGAATCGATGTAATTAGAAACAAACTTTCAATACTTTCTACAATAATTTATTTTTATCAAATCGTTTTTCATAGAATAAAACATACTCTAAATTGATTTTGCATTAAAAAAAAGTAATAATAAATAATTATATTTATAATTTAAGACTACTGTTAAATGGCTTACCTAATGGAATCTCTATCAACGCCAGCATTTAACATGGAATAAGTGTACACGGAAAACTCCGGACCTATGGACTGGAGGAATGAGTTTAGATTTGTTGTGTCTCTACTACTGTAATCCGCCAATCGTTTTAAATTGTGTATTTCTCGCATAAACCTGTTAATGATAGATAAAACAATATTAAAAAAGTGAATTTTATGTATCTAAAACCAAGTAACTTAAAATACGCAAATAGTAATATGTATAGGTAATAACATAAAACATAGAAGTGTCACGTCTATAAATTAAAAATTTGTTATTTAATTGGTTGTTATAGTATATTAAGTAAATTTTTAAATTATAAAACAATTATTAAAATATATATTAATCTTTAATTAGACAAATATATTTTTTATTATTTATTTATGTATATTTTTTTACGTTACAAATTGCTGTTAATATATCAATAGTTAGACTATTGTTAATACCTAAATTATTAGTAGATACAATTAGCCATCTTATATAATTAATATTTTATTAACAATTTTAAATATCATAGTTTATTATTAACCTTTGTTTTACCATTTTCGCTAGTCTACTTGATTTAATTATGTTGAAAAATAATATTTAGCTGTATTCATGTCTTCTACATTATTAACGATATCTGTGTTGATATAATACGTGAAATTGTCTGATTTATGATATAATTTTTTTTTAATTTATCATATATTTTTAAAATAGAGACACATATAAAAGATTTTTTTTTTAAAAAACTGAAATCTTTAAAAAATGCTTATTTCGCCAAATTTCCAAATACTAAGTAACTAATTGGTGATATACCGACCTACTTCGCATGATTCCATTTTGTATTCCAATGTCATCCTTCAGATTTTGTTCAGTTAACTGTAACAGCAAGTCACCATCGACTCGACTGTCCACGAAGTTTTTAGAGAATTCGCTGAACCCGATCTGTCTGACCCATTCTTGTACGTCTTCGGGTGACCACAATGGTACTTTTTGACTGAGCTTATGCGGCACTTCTTCGCCGATTAGCCGCAATGCTTGGGCGGCAAACTTGGACGCTATGGCGTTAGGGCAACTGGCCACTTTCTTCAGTGGTTCGACTGCGTTTATCACGTTGAATATGCTAGTCTTGCCCTGTTGCTTTTTGATGCCGGCTTCCATGCAAAAGTGGAAGGCGGCCAAGTTGCATGCTTCCTCCCGGACTGAGCTCAAAACCGGGACCAATCTTTCTAGCCAATGGTGACTCTGGCCATGGGCGTGGGCCAGGTTCGACTTGGCGAACTCTGATGGTGTGTGGGTGGTGACAAACGGGTCGATCAGGTCCAGGGTTTCGGACTTGAGCACGGCCGCCTCAATTTCTTTGTTGGCTACTAAAACAGCTATAGCCAAAAACGCGTAATACTTGATGTTGTCGTCCGTATTGAACGCCAACGTGAACAACCATGTAGGCACGTTGCGCTTGATCATAAGTTCTTGATTCTCAGCACCTCCATACAGCGAAAGGTTGGCTAGAGCACCGGCACAGTGTCTCAGGGTCGCGATGTCTCGTCTACGACACTCATACAGTAGTACGTCCAAGCCACCAAGTTTGATAACATCGCTGCATGTCATTTCACTGTGTTTAAATAAGTGTTCGAGAATTCCTAAAATATATTCATACTTTGTTAGGTATATCATGTTAACTGCAACTTATTAAATACAATAATATTATTTATATCGTCCAAATTCATTAGAAATGAAATATAGAGAATGAGGTACAAAAAAAAAAATATTAACCACTTTCATCACTTTTATATAGTGTATTATATTATACCTTCGTACCTTAAGAATTCACTTTTGTACACACTAATTTATAATTTAAATTTATGTTTAACTGATAACGACATTTTGGTATATCATTGTTTTAATTCAAATCATATTAAAGAATAAATATTTCATTTGGAACGTTAAAACCATATATTTTTTTTTTACAGATGTTTGACACCACTTGGCACGGCATAGTCGATAACAAATTTTAAAAGAAAAATACTGGTTTTGATTTTTTGATACGATTAATGACAAAAAAATTACTCACCTGTGCTAACTTTAGATTGATCCGCTGAGCTCACTTGACTCTTGTATGCACATACTACATGTACAACCTTTTCTAGACCGTTTTCCACAACGTATGCACGATTTTCAGTAGTCAAGCATTGTTCCAGTAATCTGGCACTAGAGAACTGGAGTTTTGGGTCTTTGGATACACAATTGTTGATCAAAAAATCCATTCCACCACAATCCCGGAATGTGTTACATAACGTGTACCCAAGCTCGTAGGTTGGCACGGCCCATGCCTTACAAATCATATCGAACATTTTGTTGAGCATTATCGGGCCTTTGGCGTCTGCGTATTTTCCGCTCATCAGCCCCTTTACAGCGTTCTCCAGGTATAGTGAATACTTTTTTATGGCGTTTTCCACGTCTTGGGTGTTGGCTATTTCTCGCATTTGGTCTAGATCATCAAAATTTGTGTTTAACAGATCGTCGACACTCCTGATCACGTGTGTTGATGGAGGTGATGAGCCACTGCCACCAGACGAGGACCCGTTGTGAGACGACTATAAATTTAGAATCAAATTAATAAAATTCTATAAAATATTTTATTAAAACTCAAATAAAATGTATGGCAATGCATAATTAACCAACTTGTAACGTACAATTTCAACATGTATTTTATATTTTTATGAATCCGTGATTTGAACGTTTATTAATTTTTAAAAAAAGCAAGATTTACCAAACACAAAGCATGTAAGTTAAAATTGTTATTCCCTAACTTTTAAAATAAATGAATTCAGAAACCTAATGTTTGTAATATGTACAATGTACATTGTAATTATACACGTTATTAGTGATCAAAATTTAACAAAATATCTTACAATATAGTGAAACAATATTCGTACGAATAAATTCCCAAACTTATCAATTTTTAAAAAAAAAAATATTACTTGTGAAGTGGCGGACGACACAGCTTTTGAACTTGTGCAAATGCCTTTTTTAGTGAACGTAAAGTTCGATTGTGATGACTGAGCTATATGTTTTTCTTGGTTGAACATTCCTGAGGACGTTATAGTTTGTCTTTGTTGTTGTGCGCTCGAAGCTTTCTAGAAATAATTATAACTTAAGATTAGTAAAACAATCAAATATATTACCGAATATACAATAGCAATTTAGATCTTTACAAAATTAGTATGCAAAGTATAATAGAACATAAAATTACCTAACTTAAACATTTTAGGAGGAATAATTTTTTATTACCTGAAATTTATTTAAATATATTTTTATATTAATTATAATCATAATTCCCTAATTCCATCACAAACTATAATAGCTCAGAGGAGATATTTTGGTAAATAAAATATAACATTAATTGTAAAAATAATTTATATCAGTTTTTAATTGAAATAAAAAAAAAAAATGTTAAATTATTACTTTTATTTATTATTATTATAATATATTTCATATTTATGATTGGTCTTAAATAACATATACATTATATTAGTATTCATCTCTCAAAAAATATAGGGCATTTAAAATATATAACATAGTTTTCACAAAAAAGATAGTAAAATTAGTGGATATTATTATTTAATTCCAACTAAACGTTATTACACCATGATACAGTTTAACTCCTAATTTTAAAGTAATTTTTTTAGTTTGGTTAACTATGTGATAGAGATAATATCAAGTATAATATTCATTAATATTATTATTATGACACTCATTTATTATAAATTTATCCACTACTTCATTACTTTTAGGAAGTGCTAATTTTAGTGGTACGCGTATCGATTACACTTGACATCGGTTTATTATCATGTTATGTAATTTTTCGTTCAACATAGCCAATATACATATAATTGTGAACAATATCATATCTGCATAATTTATTCACAGTATTATGTGTATTTTTGTTGCGACCACACCTGTGCGTTGAATTTTAGTAGTAGTAGTTATTTCTTTTTTTAATAAATGTTTTTAAAATATTTAAATATGAAAAGTTGAACTCAAATTAAGTTAAAACCCGTTCTATTTTGGGGCGATTCCATCAACTTTATCGTACTATTACAAAAAGTACAATGTGGTAACTATAATACCAAAACTCAAAAATAATAATTATTCATTTTTTTTTTTTTTTTTATGGTTTTATAAATATTTAGTATTATTTAATTATAGTCTTAAAGACAATGAAACCATGATAAATCTAAAAAAAAAATAAAACGTTCTTGTTTCACAGTACATTTTCTTGTAACAATCCGTATGAGGTTTCCGTCATAGTATATAAAACTTGAAAAATGATGTACAATAATGTTTTATTTATCAACTTTAAACTTAATTTTAAATATATTTATTTAAAATAATCTAATATCCAAAGTGAACCACTAATTTTTACTCAAGATTTGTAATAGTTTTGTCAATTATTCGAATTCTATCGACCATTCTTACAAATATCTTTACATAAATCCAAGCTATAAGGGGAAGGCGTAAAACTGATGTGTGCGCTCAGAGTCGTACGTCGTAAACTGGTTGTTTTTATCAAACCGTTTCGGCAATATACACATTGTCTTGGTTTTTTAATGAACAAAAAAAAATAATACTTTTAACGATTTAATAGTATGAGACAACAACTCACAAGCCAATGATTTCAGTAATATCCATTCGGCTGGCTGTCTTAACCGTGTAAAGTTCAAGTATTTACTGCGTTCGAATTTCACAAAACACTTGTATATAAATATGTATCTACTTGTCCTAGGTGGCGCCTTGATGTTAGTGGTCGATGTCATTATACCGAAATTAGATATCGGATGCGTCTGAATAAATGACGATATGGATAAGAATAATAGGAACCATCTTATTTCGGCTTGCAAATCATATGTGAAAGACGGGTGGGAGGAAAGATAAAAATGTCAATCGTCACGTTCGTTCGGAGTATCACATCAACATACCGTTAACATTAAACAAAGAAGCAGATATATGATTAACTCGGGTAATAAGTAGTGCACTCCAGTTTTTTACATATCTATGAACACCGCACTCACACGTGGTTCCGAGGTCGATAACCTTATGCGGATAACAATTTAAACAATAATCAATTTCCGATTTTTTATTTTTCTAATTTTAAATTTGTTAGAGCGTTTAATAGCAAAATAAAAATTTATAATTTTTCTATTGTTGCTTATAGTAAAACAGTGTGTTAATTATAACTGCAACAGCAAATCGACATTGACAAAAAAATTATCTTTTATAAATAACGCGAAAAAATTTCGTCTCGACTGTTGTAATGAAATATACATATATAGAATATATTATAAACAGAACAATTGCCGCATACCTTTTCCGAACTAAACGAATCGGTCTGCACTTTCATCGTGGCAGCGCTAATGTTTTGGTTTTCTTGTTGAGATAGTTCTCCAGTTTTCAGTATTCTTTTTTCCTGTGAAAAATGTTAAAAATAAAAATCAGCGATACTGATCTAAACTCGACGGCTATGACGGCGATGACTGTGACGAAGATCGTATACTAGTTTACGTCTATTTTATATGAAAAAAAAACACTGCTGAAATACCGTCCTGCAGCTGTGTGGTGGCGGCGGTGTTTATTGTAAAACTAAACTTAGACAATCGCGAATTTTCGACTAAGTCGTACGTGCGTGTGCGTTCGTGTTTGAGTGTGGGTATATTATCATCACATATTATTATATACGTAAACTCCCACATAATAATATAGAGACGAGGAAAAAATGCGAAAATACTAGGGAGACATTGAATTTTTTTCGTATTTTTATTGCCCAACAATCGCTACGACGATGACATCCCAATACCTATTTAGGTGTAATAGTAATAATAATAAACAATACATTGCCGTGTGCAAAATATACGTATTATGCCCACCGAGGTTTGATCCACGCGTGATTAACAGTTTCTTTTGGTCGTCCGCCGTAAATACATATACTTAGAATAATATAATATAATATTGCGTATAAAGCTTTTTAATGTGTATATTTTTTTTAATAATTTTTCCTAAGAACGACTTTTTTGCGACTCAGGTAAGTCACATTATATATTTGCGATTCGCAAGCCCAAATTTTTTGAAAACTTTTTGATTACAATTAAAAACCGATTTAAATATGTATTTAACCGTTTGACATTTTATAATTAATCATCGTATCGCAAGCTCCCGAATAAATTAGAATATTGAAGTTTAGCTATTTTGGATAACATCCAACCATCCTCTCCCCAACACAGCATGGATAAATAATCACCGCGTTTAAACTTTAGAACTATAATTATATAGACACATATACAAACATACAATTGTTTGATTTTTTTTTTTTTCTAACGTGCAGAATTCTAAGACTGGCATTATTATTGTTAACTTTGCCATTTTCGCAGCAGATTATAATAATAATGTTAATGATTTATATTTAAACGATAAAAAGTACGCTATAGGTATAATATAAAAGTTATACTATTATAGTATTTATCTGACGGATTCTTTACTCCGAGTTCTTGGAATTATTTTAAATGCCATGCACAAATAAAAGAATCTCGTATTGGATATATTTTAAGAAAAACCTTGTTTTCTAATTTAACACGATCTCTTAGTCCATAGTGTTAAATTCAAATCAATGAAAACCTATATATTTTTTGTTAAACAAAGATCTGATCATATAAAATGGATGATTGAAAGAGCGATGGTAATGGCATGACTTGAAATTACATTCTTCATTTACTTTCCAACCTACGTAGATATTCAGTATCAACAAACAATTGAAAATGAATTTAAAATTACACATGATTTAGATATCCTTGGATATAATATTCAGTAACAATTTTTTCGCGTTTAACAGAGTTTAAATGTTTAATATACAATAAAATTCTATGAAATGTCTATAACGACCACTCTGTAGCACCAGTGTCTATGATATAATATCAAATGTGTATGAAATGTAAGGTAATAAATTATAATAAGTATTATATTATTATAAGTAGTTACGTTTAAAGAAATTATTTTGTTCAAATGTAATCGTTTAATTACAAAAAAAAAAAAAAAAAATCGCAAGACTGCTGTCTTAGTAGATATACCTAATTATTTGTAGAAAACGTACTAGTTCGCAATAATTTATAATATCAATATTATATGCAACGAGTCAAATAAAATATATAATAATTGTTCTTATGTATTATAATAGGTACAGATAGGGAATTCGCGTAACATCAAAATTCTAACTAAAAAATTAAACGTACCCACGTTATCGGCCACCATATAGATTGCTAAGTCGCCATCACAACATTTCCTTATAGTATTCGAAATCGTTTGAAATACAAATTACTCAATAACCGCAATTGTTTGGACTATATTATACATAATATACTTTGGTGTTTACTGTTTTTATTCACGTGCCATACATACAATATTAAAACTCTACGACCCGGGTCGATATGACGATTTTATATAGGTGTATGATAATAATAATAATAACATTATTATTGTTTTCGTTTTACGTGCAGGCGGCGTTCGTGGCAAACAGTTCAAGGACGTGCAGTAGCGGCGTCAATTCGCACATACGGCCAAAAAGTCGAAGAATATTTACTTCCCTCTTTTCGTGCAGAAAGGATTGGCCGTGAATCGGGTTTCGGTCTCGTTTATCAGTTATTTTGGCCAAAGACGAAGAGAAAAATAAATGGATACAAGAAAAAAACACAACATCTTTGCAAATGTATGTGTATATATTGAGTCGGCGGTGCGGCACCAAAATAAATTTGGCTTACTTGCCAAGACGCGCACTCGTTTGATTTATCTTCACCGTACGAGAATGTAAAAAAAAACTCGACTCGCCGCCGCCGCCACCAAAATCAAATTCTTTGTATTTTTAGCGCCGCCGTACATATATGCCATTTACCACATGACAGTATTAATATAATAACATATTTTTAAACAATTCACCGATTACTATTATTATGTCATATATTTTCTATTCACATAATTAGACATCGAATGTTGTTGAATCGCCTTACGATTATTTTCTTATTATAATATTTTGTTTTCATTACGATTTGTCGTTATTATTTACCTTAGTCCCTTTGAACGTACTCATTTTCTCGGCCGCTTTGAACGCGCTGCCGCTACCGCCAATTAGCCGCCAAACGCCGCGCATAATAAAACCACACTGAAGCAGACGTATTTACTCTACCGTCGTGACGAATTTTGGATGATGAAAATAATATTGTTAAAACGACAAAATTTTGACGTGTATCGGTACGCGATAAATAACCATTATAGTAAAATACATAACCGAAATGCAGGTGGTGCATAACCTGCAACAGCTACCACAGGTCTGAGAAAACTACAAGCGAAGAAACGGCGTTTTCCGACTGAGTTTTCAGTATTATTATTTTTTATTTTTGTGTTTTAGTTTTACGTGACTATAACGACGGGGCAAAAAGGCGTGTGCGTGTTACGCTGTGGTTGTAACGGTACGCCGGGGTCGAGGACGGCAATAAAAACGGTGACGGCGTCGTACGTTAGGTTGCCCGACTTGGGCGCTACCACCGGGTCCGAAAAAATACTTACGACAATAATAATAGTCTAATAGCGTATATTATATATAATTTTATATAGAACACTCTCCCGAAGTATCGATCGAGTAATAAATTTGTTACGTACCCTCAGTATTGAAAAACGATCCGGTCTCGACGACGAGATACATTTTGTAGTGTTCAATTACCAAATTAGAGTGCGTGAACAATGAAGTAGCAAAGAAAAATATATGTATGTGGGCGAAGAAAAAAGAAAGAATAAAAGGAAAATGACTTTTCGTATATCAAATTTATCTTAATATGAGTTGTTCAAAAACATGAAATTGATTTTAAAAACATTTAAATAACAACCGTACTATTATAATAAATTGCCTCATATTAAATAAAAATAATTATAACCTCGGGAGACCAATAAAACCGATTAGTCTAGAATCTAGATAATGGAAGTACGATTTATTCGTGAGCATCTACTAGAATAATTAAAGGGCTTCAAAGGAACAAATCTAAACCAAAAATTACTTACTTGGCAATTGAAGTTTTCCGAACGAAAGGAGATTTTTTGAAAATGTCTCAACAATGTCTCGTTGGAATGCATCGAAGAAAAGATTTGAGCCATTTTAATCACAATAACGGAACAACAAAGTGCATACTAAAGTTTATTTGTATATTTCCAGATTACTGAACATTAAAATTAGTATACTGTTATTATCTATAAATGTTGATTGTCAAAAATCTGTAGAGTATAATATGCGATATATGTTTCGCTGTGCGTTGTTTAATACTGCACGATCATCACTATACTATAATACATCGGACGAATAGAGATTATTATAATAATAAAATATAAAAAATTAAAACGATATGACTAATAAAATATTATCGATTATACCAAATCTGTCGTATGGTGATTTCGTAGAATTGTTAACAACTAATAAGAAACTAATCATTGCTAATTATATACGAACCGAACAGCTCACTCAATACAACTCGTTTTCGTAGATACGTACTATATATGTTAAATTAATGATATCATAAATAAAACACAGTGTTTTATAACATTTGCAGTCTGCGCTAGACGCGAATCATAAAATGAACCGTTGTCAAGCGAACGTACGATAAGTTCAAAAGATTCTTAACCGATAACCATTCATTTTTTTACATCATTTGTCGTTTAAGTATACTAATAATAAATCGTACTCAACAGCAATAATTTGTTTCTTGTATATATACTCATAACGTGTGCAAACCGCACTTGAATAACAAATACGTTTTGCAATCGCATGTCAGCTGCAGTGTTATAAAATATTAATACATGTATTGTAAATCAATCACATATCGATTACTGCTGATATTGTGTACAATAATATTATTATAGTATGTATACCTAGGTGATTAGATTTTAATTAGCATCAGTTGAACAAACGATTTCCCGGTGTGACTGAATGTCAAGAGATTATTGTATAAAAAAAGTACACGACGACTGCTGCAGTGTACGGGAGATGTATAAATATTATTATTGTATTTACATAGTTTATAAGTACCTACTGTATGTGGGTCTAGAAAAAACTGCAACGCGAGAATGTTAAAAAAAAAACATTAATTGGTTTTCGAGACGAACGATTAATACGCGTGTTTTGACGACTAAGGGAAATTGCATTTATTTTTTTTTATTTTTTTGCAATTTGCAACCATAATATTGTTATTATAATGTGAACCGTATTGGAACATCAGTCGTACACGCGTTTCAATAATGAAAGAAAAAATTGAATAAGTATAATTTGCCGAGTTTGCCTTCACCACCGTCGCGTAAATAACACGAACAAAATTATTCGGAGCCGTAAAGTAATGTTTGCGCATTTAACACCACTGCACGATAAATATTACATACGAGTAATTCAATAGTATTTTACACGACAATGCAATTTATTTCGAGGCGCCCGTAATTTGTTTTTTTTTCTTTAATAATTGTGTTTTATCACGTAAATGATATTTTGAAGGAATAGCATTGTTTTGCCGCATGCAATTATTCCACTGAAATAGTTTACTCGAAGTTTGATCTTGTAATCGTTATACCATAATATCATTCGTATGACGTATGTATCTATGTACAAATAGTAAATTAATAATAATATCATCTACGTGAAGCAAAATTTAAAAGAATTGAGTACTTGAGCGACATGAGTTATATTTTTAAAACTATAATGTAACTATAATTTAATCGATTAATTTGAAACTGATTTTTTATTATATATTTTATAAAAATATTTTTTATAATTCTCGGGCACTTTTTTGTGGTACAGATATTTTATACGATAACATAAATATCATCAATAAACTAATGAAAAAAACATTAATTCAGCAGCAGTAAAATGTATAAATTATTATAACGACAATTTAATATCTTCTACCTATAGTGTACTTGCAAAAAATAGATCGTTCTACGATATGGCCATCACTATAGATATATTATTGTATACAAATTACAAATAATACACGATTCCATGAACACGGTTAAATTATTGTCATAGATTCTTGACTAACAGTATTATAATATGTGCGCATAATAAAATGGCTACAGCTATTTATTTTTTTAATACATACATTTTTACTGTTATGTCTTAACGAAAAGTTATCACTAAATGTGTATACAGTACGCGTCTGTAAACGTATGTATGCAAACGTGTAGTAATGTGTGGTAGTCAAACAATAAAAACCGCTTCCGCACTATATATTTCAAATAATTATTGTTTTTCTTAAACTCTCTAACGTTCGATATAACAATAATTGTTTTTAAAATTCTGCAAAAAAAAAAAATGCATTTTTATGTTACAATTTTGGGAGATAGTAAACTGCGGTAAAATTTACTTTTTTCTAAAAGTCGATACGTAAACTGCGGCAACAAAAAAAATTAAGATTATACAATCTGCAACAAAACTGATAAGATACATCATACAAACTGCGGCAATTTATTTTATATACTCTATATATATAGTACATGTATATTGTACATACTATATATATATCGTTACGAAAATCTATACACACGTTTATCGTTTAATTAGGTATAATATGTATTGACACGTGTTATGACAGCTATAGCTTAGTAGGCGTAAAAATAAAGAAAAACCAACTTTTAAAATTGAAAAGTATATTAATGGTATTATCAAAAAAAAAAAAAAATAAATAAATAATATTACAATAGGTAGGTATCTAATCAGTGGCGTAGCTAGACAATTTTTCTTGGGTAGGCCCGATATTTTGATGGAATAAGGATTATCAATTAATATTTTTATTAAATAAAAAACATGATATAAAACATTCATTTTTGGAGAAAAGTGGATAGGCCCGGGCCTACCAGGCCTACCTGCTGGCTACGCCACTGTATCTAATTAAAATTTTGTCGTTTATTCTAATAACATACTTTTTTCAAAAATTCATATCTTGAAATTGAAATATTTCACGTATTATACCAAATTAAACGATTAACGTGTATATAGATTATCGTAACGATATGTATATACAAATTAATACAATACACATGTAGTAAATATAGAAAGTATACAAAATAAATTGCCGCCGTTTGTATGATGTATCTTATCGGTTTTGTCGCAAATTGTATAATCATAATTTATTTATTGCCGCAGTTTACATATTGACTTTTAGAAAAAGGTACATTTTACCGCAGTTTACATACAGCCACAATTTCATCCAAAACCATTGTTAAAATATATAATTTTGTAGGTACTAAAATTCGATCACAGAAGTTACACAATTCGGTGCAAATCGACGAGAACCAACCGGACATTGATACCGTATCAGTATAACCTATTATTATATCATTGTCCTAATTGGAAAGAATTTTAATATCTTATCAGTGGTTCACGTGGACAAGAACACATCAATCAAAACATCCATCACATTCTAGAAAAATCCTGGTCGGCGCCACGATAGTTAAGCAACTTGAAACTCGCGATAACTAGATTGCTAATATTATAATATTATATTAATACGTATATACGTATAGGAATTTGCATGTTTATAGAATCAAAATATTTAAGAAACTCTGTCTTTTTCGATCAACTCGTACACACACATATTAGCACGTGGTTATTGAAATATTATCATATTCTGTGTTAAAAGAAAATTATTATGTCACACATGGAACCTAAAGGTCGAGTGGTAAAAATGTCATTAATCCTTTCAGGGAAATATCAAGTGCTACGACTTAGTAACAATATTGTCCAACTAATCCTATAGGTAATAAAACAAAATAATTGTATGTATGTATAATTTATATTGTGTACGTCACACAATTAGTTCATTGACAAGTAATTGTAGCGTATCATAGTGCTCTTTCTTTCTCGTATAATAAGAGCCTATTGTCGACAAATTCAAATATAATTAAGTAGTCTATAATAATATGCTTCTTTACGAGTATAAATATAGCTACTATATGGTGAGAAAATAAATGCGAAGTCTAACATATTATACTTATATTTGCAAATATCTTTAAAATACCCACTTTTTACTGATTTTATAAACGATTCAAAAGCAATGGAAAGCAAAAAAATTATTTAAGAAATAAATATTTTAAATGCTATGAATTAAAAAAAAATTTGAAATCAATTTTTTTATTTTTTGAACTCGGGGCGCTCCAAACTCAAGTAAAAAGTGTGAGACCCAGGGACTGAGCCCTGCTTGAACTCGCTTAAGACACTTCTGCATATTATATAGTAAATAAAATTATAAATAATGATAATAACTTGTACCACCTGCAGCAGTGATGATATTAAAAATTATAAGCAAAACACAAAATAGGTAACTACTTTTATGATTTTTTGGAAAACTCAGAAACTGACTGACATCAACGTTTATTATATTATACAAATTATCAGATGCATTAAGGAAGTATGTAAATTGAAATTAATTTCTAAGAATCAATATTATGTTGTTGTTATATTTTACGATCGTTGGTAAGTACATATATACTTATGCTTACATACTTTGTATACCTACTCTTCAGTACATAGTGTTAAATTAACAGTTATATAATGGTCAGCCACATAATATTTAGATTATCCTAAAATAATGTCATGTAATGTATAGGTATAATATTATAATGTGTTGTAAACTAATTGATCGGTCAAATTACTCTTTTGTCCAAATATTTTACACTTGCGATTTATATTTGATTCATAATAGATAATAGTACCTATGTGGCTATGTACCGTACCTACCTACTGTAATAATTTTGCGTATACATATTTTACATATTTAATGATGGATGTTTATAAATTATAATATTACTACGTAATATACATAGTCTGGCGCATTCCATCGCACTAATCATTAGACGTTTATATTTTATTTAAATTAATAAAATATGAAAGCCAACACTTTTATGAATATACAATAACAAATCAACAAACAGTAAAAAAAAAATTTTACCTATTAAATTCTTAAAATGAATTATCGACTGAGCACTTAAAATCCATCGATAACAAACGTATAATCACTTGGCGGTATTTAGTGATGTAATGTAAACAAATCCATTAACGATAGTATAATATTATATATTTATATTACTTCTTCAAAAAAAAATAATAAATCGGATTCGTGCTTTTTATCTACGAATTATAATAAACTGTGTGTGCATATTTGCGTGATTAAAGGTTTTTACTATTATATGGACGTGGTTGGAGTTTGTTTGCTATATATTATATTGTAAAAGATTTTACTAGAATTCTCACAATAAAAGTCACGTAGATATTATGTATACCTTTGATAGGAAAAACGATAACGCTAATACTGTATAATAATTAATAACAATTAACAATACCTAAATAATTAATGAACTATACATACAATTATAATATTCAGTATTCACATTACTTTTTATTAGAAAAATAAAATTATAATATTAGTTAAGATTTGAATAAACATTGAGTCGTATAAAAAGTAAGTATCATACTCGTGTAAAATTACAATTTTATATAAATGAAATTAATTCTTGATATTTTCGTTATTTAATATAATGATATTATTTATATTTGTATAATATTAATTATTATAAGTATGATAATAATATGATATACAATTTTGTGTCAATTTTTGAGAAAAACTTTTACATAATAGTAAAAACTAAATGTATGGTATTTTTTTACAATATATCTATTATATTATGATACATTCAGATAAAAATTAGACTCATGTAAAATATTCATTAATATTATATTATTTATTATATTTACTAATTTCAACAACAAAATAATTATAAGAATAAATTTATATATATTTATTCTAGATGACTGCACAATATTAATAGTAGTTATATTATTATATAATTTTCAATAGCTATTTCTTTTAATTTATAAGTAATACCTGAATGTAATTTACGTAAAGTGGAGTCTAACTTTAAAAACAAGGCCAAGGGTAAAAAACCCCTCCACTAAAATCCACCACTGGAAATGGCAATACATAATATTATACTGTTATTTGTAATCGTTATTACGGTAATAAAATGTTAAATTTTTTGCAGTTTGGAAGTTACCTACGATGATTTTAAATAATTAATCACAATTTAAATAAAAGAAAACATATTTCATCATGAATGTAACTTTTTTCTTTAATTCGACGGCCGTAAATTACACTCGAATTTTGTTTTAATAATTATTTTAATACGAATATGCAAATATTATAGTATCGACCAAGGACGACTCTTTTTAAAGGCGGCTTTCGAATGTGTTTTACCTCGCGTTTAGACCTAACTAGCGGTTTGTTTCAGGTAATATGGTCGTGTCGTAGTTTGTTTTAGCCGGCTTGACCACGCCTGTGTATTTTCATAATACATTAAAATATACGCGCGTATAATATGGCAGAAAGCGTAAAATATTTAATTGAAAAACGTGATCCGAAAATGAATACGAACACTTATTATTACATATTATATCGTATTATGTATATTATTATTCCCTTAGGTCACCTCTGTGGCACACAAACCAAAACTCAACATACCTACCATTTTATATCATACGGCGTGTGTTTACCGACGCTATTATAACATTATATATTAGCTTTTTATCACGTGAGACTATACAGTTATGTAGAACGCGTGTTTATCTTTTCACAGACAAGGCTGCAACTAAAGAACAGGACAGTGCTTTATCTAAAAAAAACTCATTCTGCAGTTTTTCGTACAGGAGTAGGTATATTAAATCAAAAGTAAGCATCGATCAATGATCAGTGATAGCTGATGAATTGTGAATTGCAAATTTAAAAAAAAAAATACGCTGCATACAATCGTAGCAGACAAAATTCTGGCCTGTCATAATAATCGTTGGTAATACCGTCGTCGTCGTGGACACGGAGTTTTGCAGATTTGAAAACTGTTTATTTTTATTAATATTATTGACTAATTATTAATGAACATTACGACTGACATATTTTTAACTAAATCTCAATAATATATGGTATAACTAAAAAAAAAAATTTCTGTACAATACTCGAATCGGTATCTTGTTCTAAGTCTTGAAATAAGCGACGAATGGTAATAGTATTTGTGACCGAGCGAATCGCGTGTCACCTTAATAATAAAAGCCACATGCGTTCGCCATCTGTACCTATGGTTTTCATCGCATCGTCCACAGTTAATATCTGTACAGGAAACGTCGGAAAAATACTTAGGGCCGTGTATGTGGTGGACGGGTTTTGGGTGCAAAAGTGCGACGCGGGAGTCCGGGTGTTGTTTTTCGAACAGATGGTGGAGGTCACGCGCGACCAGTAAAACGAGAAACAAAACGAAACCCCGTCTCGACGGCGGCGGCGGCGCTTTTCGCGTAGGTCGAGGAAACCAAGGCAGGAAAGGCGCCTGTATTATTGCCGTCGCCGAGTCGTCGTCAGCCGTACGAGTACATATGATTATATTATACGACCGCATAAAATTAAAGGCGCGCCACACTTGCGCAACAATAAACAATACGTATAATAATCGGAAACGAGTTCGCAGAAGAGGGTTTTATTTCGTTTTGTTTTCCTTTATAGAGTTTAGGTTTTATTGTTGCGGCGTCAGTAGCCACCATCGACCGGCCGACCGGCAAGTAAACGGACTGCTAAATATCGAAATATTAGACGTGGACACGCGAAGGAATACGAAATATCAAGAAAAGCGAGTAGACACGAGTAAAAAAATGAATTAAACGACACCGAGTCGCGAGTACAAACCAGTTTCTCGTCATCGATCTCTCACTCACTCTGTCTCTCTCACGCCCACGCATCGTCTTCGCGACGACCGGTCCGTATATGTTGTTATTATTATTATTATTAAATTGGTTATAATATTATACGCAGACGAATAAACGTGCGATAAATCACTCGAGTGTTGTAATAATAATAATAATAATAATAATAATAAAATTCTTGTTTTGTTTATTTTACGCGTATGCGACCGACGTGTGCAATCAACCGAGACACATTTGTCCCCGCGAACAACACCTGACGTATATAATTATACACTATGGTGGCGCCGAAAGTGACGTACATCTATATGAAAATATGACGCTTGCAATAAGACATCCAAACGTTAAAATGTATTGAAAGATTGGTTGTAAGTCGTTCGATAGTTACACAGTATTACAGTATTTATTTATTTTTTTTTTTTTGTTGTTTAAAAGCGATAGGATATGTATCGGATAGGTAAGTGGTATGTCGTATGTATGTGGCGGTCGTAAACGTCGATCTTTTTATTTTATCATAATGTTTCTTAGATGAGCGTTTCTCAATAAACTGTGGATCGCGACCCACTGGGGGGTCGCAAATCAATTTTTAGTGGGTCTTGAGAATTTTATTAATTAGATAGATTCAAAGATATTTATGACATTTTATTCTACAGAAACATACATTAATACTATATATAAATTATGAATTTCTGTTATCATCCACAACAGGAAACAAGCACACACTTCGCATACGCCTCAATATCTCAATATTAAAAAATAGATTTGTAAAATTATATGAATATACAAAATTTAAATTACTTATATTTAAATTTACTTTACTTATTAGAAATTATTTATTAATAAGTACCTATAGTAAAAACAATAGACAAACTTTGATTTTTTTAAAACTACTTTCGGTAAGAGTAAAATCATATGGGTTAACTTTCAGGGGAAATTTTGGGTAGAGGTCTTAAAAATATTAAGAGCCACTGTCTTAGATAATTAACTACTTATGGTATACGTGACTTATGGTATTATTATGTTGAATTAGTAATAATGTGTGGGGTGAATAACGTACCAAAATTGTATACATTTTAAACATTGACGTTTTTGTATTATAAAATGTCCTTGCCGATGACTTTTAAGTGTAAAATTTAACGTTCTTAAAAAATGTCAAAATTATACAAAACAAGAATAAACATTAATATAAGTTACCTAAATTTGAAATTTAACGATACTTTTTTATGAGTTTTTGCGGAATGCCTAAAATTCTGATACTACCAGCGCGATCTCGTACATCTAGATACTGACCAACCTTAACAACATGCATATTATTTGCATTCATTTCCGTCTAAATAGTGTAGGTACTGTAATTTTATATTTTGTATGATCATACAATTATTATACACTAATACCATAGATATAATGTTATATTATCTCTTTCGATTCTAAGAAGATTTTATTATTGGTTACTAATCGGACTTTAAATCTACTCCAAAAAAACGAGTTTTAAAAAATCATAATGTATAAATTGTATAAAGAAATGTTAGAAAGAAATTTAACTAAATTTTAAGTGTTTAATATAAACGACCACCGTTTTTATCTTAAGTCATACCTACTCATAATTAATGTTTATGATTTAGAATGAAGATTTGGGATTAAATACCCAAATGTTTGAAACCATAACAAATAACACGAAAAAAATTACACCAATACCAATATATATTATATATTATTAATAAAATATAGCAGAACTACTTAAACACATATTTTGTGTTGAATTACTCATTAAAATTGAGTAAATAATACTATCCTGTGGGTTGGAGATGAGAGGGAAAGAATAAAAACCAAATTCTGAGTTTTACAAAATATTATCCAAGTTCTAACTTGATCATTCCGGACATTTAAGTAGGTATCAATTGTCGATCGTTGATAACGTCGATAACGAGAAACAAGTGACGTACAAACAATTTGAAATAAGAAACTTATAAATGGAACATTTGTGATTCGGCCATTGAGTACCAGTGACTCACTTTCATAGACAATGTTAAAAACGATTGAAAATTTCCCCCTACGCACGGCATTGCTTTATACTTCCAGGTCAAGGTTCTTAGAATAGAAATAACAATATACCTTCGGGACATTTAAGGGTTGCGCACCTAAACCAATATGATAGGAATGTCCAGTTTCGTCAACTGCAACAGTGCAGTACCTACCTAAATCTTAAAATACTAAATACCATCACTTTCAGATATAATCCACTGATTATAATATAACATTAAACTTCCCGACCATATAATCACGTCACGTCCGTACCTGGAGTTTATTCAGAGTGGTCTCGGTGTCGCTGTCGGCAATGGTGTTTCCGATGGTTCCGGCGAGCTTTGCCCGGATCGCATTGGCTGCGTGTAGTTTACGGACATCGCCGTTCAGCACTTCCTGTGAATCGGAAACCGTGCTGCTGGTGCTGCTGGACGATGACGACGACTCATAAGCCTCTTGGACCAATTTGGAAGTAGACACACGCCGCTCGGTCGTCGCCGCAGTGGCCACAGCGGCCGGGTGTTTTAGTCGTCCGTCCACGGTGACGCGCACGGGTTTAGGGCGGGTGGTGGACGCATGCATGAGTGGTGATACGTTGGACACCAAAACGGGAGGTGACTCGGGAAACGTGACCAGCGGGTCGGTTCCGTCGACCGAACTGCAATCTGCGTCATCAGTTGTCGTGGCGTTGATCCCGGAAACGTCCCCACTATCCATGAGAATCCGCTGCTGAAGCAGCTGAGAATTTTGGAGTTCAGATGACGTCGTCGTCATTTCAGACACCTGTCGGTGCAGGACGTGTTTCAAAGAGGACGACGTAGACGATGTGGACGACGACTCCATCATCCGTGAACTCGATGACGACGACGACGTGTTCTTCTTCGACGACGCCTTTTGAAAACAAATCAAATCAAATATTTTGGTTTTTGTTTTTTGTTTTGTTTTATTTTTTTTTTTTACAATGTATTTTAACGCATTTTTATAGTCTATGTATAAGTTAATAAAAACGAATCAACACCAATTTTGCAAGTTAATTTTAAAAATATGTCCTGTATAAACGCTTCCGGATTATAATTAACTACTTGGATTCGTGAACAAAATAATTAAATAATTTATACGTCGAACTTAAGAGCACACGAGATAACTTCGTTGTCATGTTAAAAATTATAGGTAACCAATTTTTCAGAATTCCAACCTAATTTTTAAAAACAAATCGATTCAAACATATAGTCTATAGTGGAGTAATATTACACGCTAATTATGACTTTACTCATAAGAATAGTCGTCTTTAGACAAGTTAAAAATATTTTTCTAAAATTTAACATAATAATATAATAAACAATGTAAAAATTATTTTAAATTGACAGACGTACTAATGAAACTGAAATTTCTTCCTTTTAAAAAAATTTTAACTGCTTTGAAAGTAAAAAACACAACACAAAGACATGGAGTACAAGTTGTATTCGAGTTAAAGCGATCTTTTCACTAAATTGTAATTTGTAATGAGAATAACTTCATTCTTCAGTACAATGTGCGTGGACAGCAGTAATGCAAAAATAGAAAAATAAGTTTATTCGAATACTTTAATTTAACAAAGTTGATTTATTAATTGTGCACTATAGTTCGTATAGTTTGTGTAATTATATGATAATTATTAACTATTTATTATATATAAAAAAAAAAATATTGAACGTCGATACCGATACCGAAAAATGCTTACCCACCATATTTTATATTAATGAGGTAAATAATAAAATGATTTACCATTTTATTTTTGCCTTTACACTAGTATGTAAATAAAAATGAAGAAAAATTAAAAATGAAGATAATTTGTTTAAATGTACCTATACGTACAAATAATGATGACACTTTGGGAGGAAAACATATTGTGATCTCACAAACAATAGTCAATAGGTAGACACCCATTTGTGAAATACGAAAAATTAACATAATACTGCGGTGGTTAATGCTTCTAGCCGGATATATTATTTTAAGCGCATACTACACATTTTATTATAGTATATCATGATTTTTAAGGTATATTTTGTGAACATGTGGTGTGAGAAGATGAATCATGGTTTACCATGAATTTCGATTTTGGTTTATTAAAACAAATCGTGTGCAACGGGTTTCTGTTTGAAACTTCGACCCACGCAAACACAATAATAATATACAATATAATAGGCATGTAGTATAGGCCTACTACATCACTATTATTTTTTTTATTTCGTAACACCCGTTTACATGCGTTTCTCTGTACAAACTACTTTTGTCGTTATTATTATTATGTCACCTTCGATTCACTGCAGGACCATATTATAATTATAAGTATTATAGGTATATTATTTTGTACAAAAGCATATGACCTCGACGGTGCCGAGATATTACAAGGTTATAAAATGCCATCATAATTAATTCTAATACGAAAGGAAAAGAGTCGTATAAATTTGATTTCATACGAACGATAAGATATTATATGTACAATATGTACATATTATAGTATATTATTTCTCATGGTATTATACAGTGTATACACTCGCTGTAGAATCGTCGTATTTAAATAAGTGAGCAATAATTAAAATTTGAATTGAGACCTTGTGTGAACATCAGATTTATCGGAAATCTTTGTGATTTAGTGTGGACAGATTAAAAATATACAACTCATTGGATAATGGTTGTAGGTATACATTAATATAGATAGCCTAACTGGCTGGTAAGTATACTATTAGGTCGTACTTAATTATCGGATGTGGCCTTTTCACTATTTCTAACGTAATATTATAGATTTTAGATCGAAATCGAAATTCCTTTGATCTGTTTCTATACTGTACTGCCAAAAAAGGATTATTGTATACTACCACTTAATAGTATAATTACTATATTACTAGAGTGAACAAAATTAATTTTATATATATTATACGACCATTGGACACACATCAACTGTACAAACATACATAATACTCATAACTCCATTTCTGTATTCTGTGGTGTATAAATATGCAATAATTGTAAAAGCGTCAGAAAACATGAAAATTATAAAATATAAGTGATCTAGATTCAAAAAACACAAAAATTTAAAAATGATCAAACATTATTTTTCAAAAACCAAAATTTTAATTTAAAAAACTATCTATATAATACTACATTTATATCTACGTTGATTATTTTAGAAAATAAAAATACAATTACGAATTTTGACAAAATTCTAAATTTAAATACTTATAAAAAAATATTAATATAACTTGTCGTGTACTCATAAAAATAAAAAACATCATTGCAAATTCAATACATTCGTCTCTCAGCACATAATCTAAAATGACATTTACAAAATACCTAACACAAAGTATACTATATTAATAATAATATACTTTAAAAATAATTAAAACATTTTATGTACAAATATATCAAGTTCGATTTCGTTGATTGAATTTATACGATATTGTTTTCTTTCTATAGCCTCAGAGTTTCGTAACAATTCGCGATGCATATTCTTACATATTCAACACAGAAAAATAAATAAAAAGTCAACTATTAGAAAATGTCTGTTTGTACAAATGATTACCATGACTTTCTGTACAGTACAACTGGTATAATATAACTTCTCAGAAGACGTGTCTTAAGAGTTTTACTTTAAAAGGTGTCATACTAATAATAATTAATGTGAATTGCACCAACTATAAAACAAATCATAGGTACCTAATAATTTTGAGCGCCATTAGATACATTTTGTGTACTTATTTATTGACATTTTTAAAATTTAATTTACAATATAAATATATTGTATAATTTATATTTATACTCTTATAATATAAGAAACGTTTTTTCTTTTTTCATTATATTTTAGTTGACATAGATTAATAATAAGTTATAAAAAAATGTACAGCTCTACTATGTGTCATTTTTCCTCTTACATTTTTAAGTCAAAAATAAATTAATTCAAAAGAATTTATGTGTATCTAGGTAGTCTAGATTACTAGATTATGAATACTTGTATATTTGATTCGATTTTCTCAAAAATTCTCAAATTAAATTGTATTTAATTTCCTATATAAAACAATTTACACAAAACGTATTAATTTATTCTTTTCTCTAAATTGTTTCAAAAATAAATACGCTCAAAACGCTTAAAATCTGAAATATATTTCATAAATAATAGAGCTCTCTGTATTTAAGTAGTAAAATTAATTTTTATTTCGAAAACGAAAAAATGATTTACGGTCAACCGTGCGAATAAATTAATCAGTTACATTAGTAGTTTAGTACAATACACATTACGTATTATCTATGTAAGTCGATAGGTACATTGATATTTTTAAAACATCGCAGATATTTCAAATACTGTAACAGTGTAACCCTAATGTTTCGTGAATCCATTAAATGGGTTATATGATATTCCGTTTTCTTTATATACGGATTCGGTGATTGCAAGAGTTGTCGATAAAACCGATAAAAACGTACGAAGATCAAAATAATAAATAAAACACATATTATTGTTACATAGGTACAGTTCGTATTTGTAATCTAACGTTGAATTCTTTATATATATCCGCAGACAATGGCGCGAAATAAAGACTACGACCACTACGCCCACGCACATATACACATAAATAATAACATAATAAACATTTATCGGTTGTGCAACTCACCATATGGTTGCCGGCGGTCGTGGCCATCGCCGTCGCTGATCCCATAGATCCGACACTGTTCTTCTTCTGAAAACCTTCGATTACCGAACTCATATCGTGCAAGTCTGAACTGTCAGCATCCTGCAGAAACCCCGCCATCTACACCACAAAACAAAACAAATAAATTTACGTGAGGTGAGTAAAATATAAAACAATGTCAAAATAGTCGCGTTGTTTATTTAAAGGTACAAAGTCGTATTTCCGAAATATTTTACAGGAATACAAAATCAAAACTTAACTAAATATTGTTACTATAGGTTTTACATGTTTCGCTAGTTCGGTGTAAGACGTAAGTTGAACAAATTTTACAGTTTTAATAATAACATTGTTAATTTTTTAATTATTTAAAAATTCAATTTTGGAGAGATATCAGTATGTATATCTATTAATTAAACGCACATCACGGTATATTATATTAATATTAGTTATTTAATGAACATAATAATAATATATTTTAGATATATAAGGTACGTAATGCGTAAACGGTAGCTCAAGGACATTGGCATAATAATATGACTATACAATCCGAATAAATGTATAAAATAATATAATGTATAATAATATACCCTCGGGTATAGGTTTTAACGATAAGCGTCTCATGTTTATTTTATAATATATTTTATATTACTGTCATCCGCGAATTTAGTCGAATGAAAAGTTAAGTCTAGTGGCATCACCGGCATATAATATATTATTATAATACATACACGCATTACGTCCATATATCCATTAGGCATTACTACATTAAAAGCTATTCACCAACTCACTATCAAAAATATCACTATATATTTGTATTTTTTTTACACAAATTTATTTTTCAGATAATATTAATAAACTATAATCAATAGTATTGAATACTATTAATACTTATATGATATTAATTTAAATGATATCAGCTTTAATCACAAACATAATTCGCAAAAAAAACAAATAGATATATATTTATAGTTTTAAAAATGCAATCTGGCTTTGGTAAAATAAACTACTTGAATGGCTATATTAATTTATACATTAAATTTGATATTAATATTAAACATTTTTATAATTTCAGATTGTACAAGAATTTAACAAGAACAAGAACTTTCCTATTATAAAATAAATTAAAAAATAATTATTACTTAACTTTGTGTTTTAATATTTTAATTAATTTGTGTATTTGTTCATAATTAGTTATGTAAAGCTGTGAAATAATAAGTAAATTAAATAAGTAGTAAATATATAAACATATTTCATTATTTTTGTGCTTTGTCAAATTAAAAAATCAGTTCTATTTTCATCCTTATGAAATTAAGAATGTCAGTATAAAATATATATTATTATTATTATTATAACATATTATACAGGTAAATTATATTAGACTATGTTATTACAAATTTTCATTTGTTAAAAAAATTGTTTGTTAGAGGAAATGGAATTTTGTTGTATTACAAATTCGATTCAAATTGAATTTTTGCATTAATGGGTTCTTAACGCCACATAAGTTCTAAACAATATACACAAAATATTATTGATTTAGTGCCAATATATATATATTGCTGTATTAGTATTATAAATATACTCAATAATATTATGAATTTATATATATATTTAAATAAGTAACATTAGTAGTATACCTGACTCTTTTAGATTCCAGATACTACATATTATATTTTTCCATTCCCGCATGCTGTACTATAAGTATAATAATAATGTACCAGATAACTTTGAATTAATGAAGGTAGTTCAGAAAATACTAAGTACTTACTATCATATTATATTCGTATAAAAAAAAAAAAAAAAACGTGTTTTAGTACAATATTTGTTATCATGTATCTAACTATCCAAGTAAAACGGCATCTGTCATTCATACCGAGTCGAATCGCGCAATCAAAAACTAAGTAAAATCGCAACACGCGGAAACGAATGATCGTGGATAATACTATACGGCAACGTATAACAACGACTATTATTAAGCCACACCGAAAACTTGTTCCCCATCCCCGTTGTCGTCTTTGCGTATACTCAGCTTTTTTATTTCGTCGAGCGCATTCGCCGATTTTGATGCGTTTTTACAAGGTCGTGAATATATATCCACGTTTTCGGGTCGGTTTAAATATAAACGAAATCCGTAGGTGGTAGAAGCGTCATCATCGTACTATATATTATAAATATGTTTATTTCTGTTACATTATTTCTCATATATGTATACTATTAGGTATACGTATTATATATAATATTTTATTTTATTCTTTAGAAGTTTTCATGGAGCATCAACAACTTTGAGAACCACTTGTGGGAGAGAGCACGTGTCGAACGCCGCGATGGACCAAAGGCATTTCCTGAGTTTACTATGGGCGGCATCCTCGCTGGACGGTGAAATATAATATAAATGTATTATATTAATATGATATAATACATACATTGTATGTACGACGACGAACGGCGCCCACTTTCAGCGACCAAAAACGCAATCTTCTCTGTCGTTGACGACGACGGCGCCGTACCCATTTATTTTACTCTACACTCGTGTATAGCAGCGGAAGGTCAAATCATTAAACGCGTTTTGTGCGAGACACCTACGCGAGACCAGCAGCTATTTTAACGAGTTTATATAGCGAGTCCGTCCGGAGAGGCCCGAAGACGAACTAGGTACTATAATAATAAAAATATATTATTGTACATTTGTACCTATATTATTGTCATATTATGGTGTTTATATTCAATAGACGGAATTTCCCATTTCCTTGTGGATCGAGTGGATCCAGTCCTGTATTCGTATACAGAGATAACTTAATAACTCAGTTTTCTCAGTGGCGATCGAAAATGGTTGTATCGATTTATAGTTTGTACATAATTTTCTTATGAAAAGATACATTGTAAACAACAGGTTTTCGACAGTGAAATTTTTTGTGCAGAATTTACACATCACGCAATGGTAATAATATGAAAATCACAATTAAGATAAAATAATCTTCTCGACGACAAATGAACAAATGACGTAGTATGGTCGACAGTTGACAGAAATTATCATGTCATGTATATTATGCATGTTAGCAAAATATATACCTACTCTTTCAGACTGCTACTAAAAAGTCATTAAAAATATATACTTTGTCAAAAATGTTTCGTTCGAAACATCTACTGTTTATGAATACGCGATCTCTGTCTATATATCAGTATCACACGTGCGACATAAAAATTATTGTCATATTTTATTTTCAAAGTACCAACCGATCTAGTAACATAGGTATCAAAGATTTTGAAAACAAGTAAGCAATTCTCATTAGGAATTAATATTGACTACTAGCTAAATATTGAGTGTAACGAATTTTTCGAATTCAGAATATTTTGTTATTTTTGGTGAATGGTGAGTTTTCGAAAGATAAAATTGAAAATTTTAAATCCATATCAGTATACCACATCACTAAATTGTTCGGTAGTTAGAAAATATAATACGAATCAATTTCTATACCTTATGTTCGGCTCACCAAAGACAGAAGATAACTACTTCCGATCACCTAGAGTTTGAATTGTTTGGATACTGAGCGTGTATATTTTATCTGTGTCCCAAAAATTCAACACGTATATACTCTCAATCGAATTCAATTAGAAACAAACGATAACACAAGTTTTACGATAAATCCGTTGTTATTGGAGTATCTCAAAGTTTATGATTCGTGTTTACAAATTATAATTAAAATTATTATTATTATCATAAAGAAACAAGCAAAATACTTATTGAATATCAAAAAAAAAAAAACACAGCTTTAATATTATGCTGACAATGATTATAATTTTTTAGTACTTAATGATATTATAAGTGATATAACTATGATAAGTGTTACACGTCATTTTTCGGCTTATAGATTAAACACAATATTTTTTAATTGATTAATATTTTCATTTAATATCATAACAGATTTTCGTGGTAATTTATTATAACTATGAGATATGATATTATTATTATTTATCAAAAAAATTAAAACTGCGATATTAATTTTGTATCAGATTTTCAAAAAAATCTTCTCTATTGATAATCGTTATAATCATTTTTGTTAAAAATGTAATACAATATGATCAAATTAATAATATATTGATAAAAATTATATTATTGCTTTGACAAAATACTAGTACTTATACTATAACATTTCAATATTAATTGTGATATTTTTGTCAGACGTTTGAATATTATTATTATGCGAAATCTTGTTTGGCATGCACATGTGTGTTAAAAACAAATACACGATCATCGCACAAATAAAATATTGCACCTATATACTTACTGTTTTAACTTTTAACGCGCAAGAAGTTACAACAAAAAAATTACCATATAAATTATTAAATAATGCATGACATAACTTTCAAATCATGTGTACCTATATTGTATGAATCATGGGATTGTATACTTTAAATTTTAAATTATTAGCTATTGCCTATTACATTATAATGTATTTTACGAAAAAATTCGTCAAGAATTTTGCTAACACTTACTTTTTACAAACGCCTACGCACACTAATTGGTGTTTTTGCAAAACGAAGTTGGTCTAAAAATATTACATTTTGCAAGGAAAATGTTATAACCTTCCACCACCACCACGTGTACACGACAAAATATAAACTATTATTATAATATTTTATAATACCTTATTATTTGTGTTATATGTTAATAGACTATCCATTTGCATAACAAAGACAATATAATTTCACCGATAAGGCTATAAACAATAAATCGAAAAAAACAATGATAGCGTGATAATATTGTTTTGTTGTTATTATTTTTAATTTTTAAAGAGCAAAAATATGTTTAAATTCCTCATTGAAACATAACATTCAACAGTCGCCAAAAAACAAAAATGATCGAGTACAGAATTCTCCGATACTATCGACTGGCAGTCTGTCATTTTTCGTAAGTACACATTTAAAAAAAGATAAATGTTTATTTTGAACTCGATCACTATAAATAGGTACATTTTGTTTAAGTATTTGACCGATAGGTTTATTTATATTTTAACGACAGTCAACTGTCTACCAATATTGAAATTTGCATAACCACGGAAGAGTATTTATTATGTATTATTATGTTACTATATAATCTTCTATTGTCGTCTGCATTATGTAAATATAAACAAACATAAGGTAAAAACTCTTGAGTAAGGAAATTAAAAAGCTTAGTCGATTAATATTAATGATATCAAGGAAGTTAGTAATTAATTAGAATTTACAATCGCAATAATCTTTACATTCCTAAACACCTTCGCTGATTTTACATGTTATCGACCCAATCTTAAAATTAAACATACATAATATTAAATAATTTATAATAATTATTATTATTATTATTTCATAACAAATAAAGAGTATGAGTGAATTGTTATAATTTAATAAAAATTAATACACACGTTTTATAACGATAAAATATATAAGGATAACAAAATATATTAACTGTATTATTAAGTATAACTATACATTAATTGTATATTTATATGGGTTTTACGCACTGGAAGGTATTTTTTGTTTTTGTATTTGATAGATTAATTTTATTAGACAATTTCAATGGTTTAAAATCAATTTATATCATATTATAGAGTATAGACTACCTAATAGATATAAAATCATAGCAAAAGTATAAACTTGTAAAAACAAAATAACATATACTTAAACCTTAAACATTAAACATAATATGAAATATTATCGGGCTTTAATTTTTCAAATAAATATTTGTCTTACACTTCACCATATCTAAATATAATTATAATAAATACCAACAAAAAAACACATAATTGAATATCAAAATAAATAAATGTAATAAAATAAGTGTTGCAATATAATAAAAAGTAATTCAATGCGAATATAAAATATACAATTACGTATTCCTACAAACTCGTCACTTTTCTGATAAAGTTGTTTGAAGAAATTGCAATTTTAGAATCTACCACCAAAAATACTCAACATTTAAGAATTAAGATATAGTGTGTGTGAATTGTATACGCCACCATGTAATGCTGCACCAGGAGCGAATACTCTTATATCATACAGCTAGTTCACACGCGTGAAATCGATCAAATTTATAATACGCGTTTATTGCATACTCAGGTCGCGTGTAATCAAAGACGCTAAATCCCCTACTGTACATTAATACAATATTATTATATGATCTACTAATGTGCTTATTGTTTCATTTATTTAACTGCTGTGCATTGAATTTTATCCCGTATGCGTTTTTCGAGTCACTAACAAATTGTGTTTCAATAATATACTATAATATATACAATTTAAGTGTATTATTATTATTATTATGGTTAATGCAGTAGAAATGCATTTGCGGAACTGTTCGTCAATGTCATCATTTTATTTTTATTATTACTATTATTGATTAAAATATAATATTTACCTACGTCAGTTCTAGCCCACTATATATATTTCACTTATCTATGTGAAATCATGTTCGTTGCGTCATTTCCGGAAATCGTTTGTATAATAGCGCGTGTACCGATTTTCGTATCTACCTACTAAAAAAAAACTTAGGTACCGGAAGAATCAAGAACTCTAATGTACCTAGTAAACACATGGTATTACGATTATAAAATATATTTATTTCCAAAATTAGAATACTAATTGAAAAAAATCAAAGTTTATAAGTAGTTAAAATGAATTGTAATACTATAATACTGCGAGGTATAGGTATTTCCATTCACGCATATTGATAGTCGTTCGTTGTTAAATTTTTTTTTAAATCTCTACACTGTCTTCAGCTTTAATTTTTAATTTCATTTAATGTAATGTTTTCCAGTTATGTTTGCTTAAGCTTAAAGAAAACTTTTCAATATAAGTACAATATTATGGCATTATCATAGCTTTAAATAATCAATTGCATATTTTTTTATAATCATACCTATACGACCAATATTTATTTGTTTATTTTTATTTAATATCAAAAGATTACTGTATCTCACTGAGAAAAATTCGTGTGAAGGCCCATATGAATCATTTTGAAAAATTATCTCAAAGGCTAACTATTTATCGGATAATATCGAATCAAATTACGATGTTTTTGAAAAAAGCACGTAGAATTAATACGACAATAAAAATCGATTCCATGTAGGTAAGCTAATGAATCATTTATTATAAACATATAATATAATTACGTATAACGTATATATATAATAATACAAATTCATATGTATACACAGCAGCTGCAGCCACAATAAATAGTAAAATTATTATGCTTAAAAATAATTATAGTGACTACCTCTTATATGGCTTAAAAGTATATTATATCCAATATTGTTATTATTTATATAATAATTTATTAAGAAATGCTTTTTACGGTATGTCAGAAGGAAATGGTATCGTGTTTCTATTTGCATATACTATTATAATATTGTATTGAGCTTAAGTTTAAAACGATTAATAATAAAGATAATATATAATGCACTTACTGGACAAACCCGGCATGTACATTATATTATATAGGTTAAGCATTATTCTTTAGGGCCGACGGTCGAGGTGTGGATTGAAACTAGCGAGTTAAGCACAAAGACGCGTCTACTGCACAATGCACATGCACATGTACACACGTAATTATGTTATACACATAAAAAATAGCGTTTTGCATCCGCCCACGAAAAATTTTAGTCCGGTTTGAGTTCGTCGAGCATTAATGTATGCAATTATATTGAATCATATGTTATGCAAAGATTATAGATACCTACATGGGGTATTATATAGAATGGATAGTTTATTCATGTATATATAAATTATAGGAAATTCATAAAAGTATTATTTATCTAATCAATCGATCGCTTAGTTTTTTTTCCTCTCGTTTTCAGAGGCAAATAATATCGTATCATACTTATAATATATACAGCCGAAATAGTTTTGTATACTCGCTTGGCACACACAATATAATGTTACGATGTCTGTAATTATAATAACGTTTGCTGCCACAGCCAACTGTGTATATGTGTGAGTATGTATGTTTTGTTTTCTCGGAGACTTTCGTCGCCGATCTCGACTGTATGCACCAGCCTCAACCAAGTGGGGATGAGTGTGTGTGCCTGCGCGGGCAATCTGCCCGAAACGTCACTATAGCAGCCGCCGTCTTCGGAATCTCAAGGATTCTCATCCGATGATCATCAGGAATTTGTTCAACACTACGACAGGTATACGTACGCGGCAAAAGAGGTCGGGACATATGTGCCATCGACAGTGGAGGTGGATCTAAATAGGTGGAAGTGTAATCGCCGCCAATCTTTTACATCATATACTATATATTATAGATACATAATTGTCCTAAATATTCTTTGGAATTAATACGAACAATTTTCATTGTCACAGTATATTACCTGTCTATATACAAATATATAATTTATATATATTTATCAGATGTAACATAAATATAATATATGAATATGCATAAATTTGATAAATTATCAAAATTTGTTTTCTATAGTCAACAGTTATTTAAAGCAAAACATCTAAGTACCTATTATGTTCGTGTTGTACCTATAATAATTTTACTCATGGTTATGATTATGATTTTTAAACATCACTGTTTGTCAAATCCAGAATTATGTTAGATCCAGAGTTAATTACGTAAAATCGAAAGCGATAGGTAAATTATTGAATTAATATAAAACGATTCAAATACACTTAAAAGTTTACCAAAAGCAGGTTGAAATATTTATTAAGAAGATTAAGATTCTTTAAGTAGAGTTTTGTTATTTTTCTTAAATTATAAAAAATTTACCAATGGAACTATGGAAATACAACCAACAAACTAGTTTTTTGGTTAAAAAAGCACTTTGCATTTTTAATGATTAAAAATATAAAATAAACATTATACACATGTATTGTTATATACCTCATTCGCTGTGCGCTTGGAAATTAAAATAAATGAGTGCGCAACAGCTGTTGTAAGCGTGTCGTTTACGCGAGAATTTTTTCTTTGTCTCCGCCGCGGATGCCAGGCGTGATTCATAACTTCATAAGCGACATTATTTGAACGGAAATTTGGGCCCTTCTAGCTTTGTATGCATTTCTACTAAATGAAACGAAACTGTCGTGCGAAGTTAACTCAGAGAGCATTATGTTTTTATAATTTTTAATGTTTGAATAGTTCACAAGGTCGCCTGACACAAGAAACATGCGGTGTTCCGTAAATTTAATGCGACTGGAATAAAATTAATGGAATATCAAATGACGGAGCGGATATTATATAACAACGGTGTCACCAATCAGTTTGCAGCGATCAACAAATACACTACGGCTACTTTTAAAACTTGCAAATTAAACCATTCTGCATCCATTAGTACACATGAAAATAACTATACGATATACCTATTATTATTACGATATAACCTATTCGATACAAACGTGGGGCAAAGTCGCGCATTTATCTAACTTATGAACGAGCCAAAAACACGTCCAGACCTGTTCGTGGGCAAATTCAATGAAACCCGATTAACTTAAGGACAATGCAATACACTTGAAACGCGTACGATCAGAGTGAAAGGTTATCGAACCATTCAAAATGAATTGCAGACAGCGGTCAATAGGTAATTAGTATTGGTATACCTATAACCTATGTATCATAATTCGCAAGCACACAACTAATTATTTAAATCCTATTGGCAGGTTAAAAAGTCTGAGACGGTAATTTATCTCTTATATTTTGACCTAGGTATAGCTTAAAATTTAAATAACCATAAAAATGATACTTATTAACAAAAAATAATAACAAATACCTAAAAATGTGTGATACCTACTCTATAACATTGAAAATCAACTATTTTAGAATAAAAATATTGTAACATTTTAATGCAAAATGTTTTGGTATAAAAAATTCGAAATGTCTTGAAACACGATATAATGTCGTTATATATTTTTTTTTTAAATATTGAAATATTTTATGATAAAATCCGCAATAGAATTATTATTTAAAAAAAAAAAATAAAGTTCGCTAGTGTATAGATCGAATTCGTTGATTTGTATTAAAAAAAAATTGTACTAATTTGGAATAAAAATCATGAAAATGAAACTGTACCAACCTTTTTGTTCCCGAACAATCTGGGACGGATGAGTGGTGGCTGCGACGGCATGCCCGTGGTGGCTTGAGGCGTTCCGAGGGTGTGGGTTTTCGCATACATGTACCCGTATACTATGACTGATGCGACACGCGTCAATTCGGTAATCAACGTGTTTGGTGATGGAAGGAGCGGACAAAAAAAAACTTCAGTCGAAATTTAAAATCGCAAATCTGACTTTTCGTTTTGTTCACCCCTGATTAAAGACGAAAATTATAAATTCCAAAAAAAAAAAAAAAAAACGTTTGATAAAATATCGGTCAGACGGCGGAGGAAATCGGAAGCGCTCGGCGTCGTCAGCGACAACACTTATTAAGTACGACGAGCGCACACTTGACGACTACTACAAACACCGGGTCCGACGCGTTTCTGAACGACTACGACATGATGACTGCCGGCCGACCGTTTTTATACGCGTCATTAGCCCGGCATGGCGGTGGCTGTTTGTACCACGCGCACGCGCATAAACAGCGCCGCACAGTCTCGCGATTATATTACTATTATTAATATTTTTCGAAATATTGGCATATCTCATATTGTATTATAATATTTATTAAAAATTATAATATGTACTATTTAATGATATTCTATCACATCGATGACAAAACGTTCTCTAACACAACAATGACACGTGCGCACCAGCCATGGAAATAATTAAAGCGACTATTAAATGATGCTCAATGTTAGGTAAATTTCTTATCGGCCATTTGACATTAATTTAAATTAATTTCTACTTTTTCCGGTCTTATAAACGGTCACTGGTAAGCTAGATAGCTAGAACAATAATTGATATCGCGATACCTAACAATCGATTGTTTATTTATATTAATTTTAACTGCAGATAGGGAAAATTTATCGGTGTAATGTTTGTGCATATATTAAACATATATCTTTAATCGCGATAGTCATCATTGGATATCTGATTCAATGAAATGTACCGATAATTATCTATTATCCAAGCGTAGATTAATATAAATAAATAAGTCAGAGGTCCTCCACACTATTATAATAATACAGCAATATTTTTGTTTGAAATATTTAATTTACGTGTTCAATTCAATAATTATTACAGTAGTTTTCAATCTATGAATACATTGTTATTGACCAAGTATAAATTTATTAAATATCTTAATTTAAATAAAGTATATTATACTATATTTTTTCTTAAACAGAAAAAGCAAAAAAAAAAAAAATACAATTGTATTTTGTTAAAAATGTTCGCGAAAGATTTGTTTTTATTTTTTTTTTCTATTAATCATCATTATATATAGTAATATATATCGTTTACGAGATAAAATATATATATATATTATAAATATATCTGATAGAGGTCAATATTTAATTCTGATATGATAGATTAAAATAGTTTCAATCTAAAAAGTAATTTGGATTTTTGATTAGTCACAATTGTACGTACTTCAAACTTTGATATAACGACAGTTAGTCCAAAGCAATATCTAAATGAAATACACATTTTAATACTATTATACCTACGTCTATACATTGAA
>VUJU01000575.1:76090-94896 GCA_009835225.1 Aphis craccivora | reverse complement strand
ATAAAAATGTTTTTCTAAGATAAATGCTAAAATTATATGTTTGAAGCAATATTATTGTGCCATAAGAAAATATGTTAATAAAAGTTGTATAAAAGTATATTGGTAACTGATTAATATGTTTGTATGGCATGATAAACTTGATTTTTTTATTTTATTTTTATATTAATGAGATTTTAACAAGATTATGGACATATTATTGATAATCAGATATTTAGATTAGTAAAGCTCATACTACTAGGTTTGAAGACCAGATTTAAGTATAAAATTGAGAATATGCAATATGCATAATTATACTTACATTAATACATTATTAACTGAATTTGTATTGAATCATAAAGACTAAGTCTTGATATTTCTACCTTAGTAATAGAATCGGCCAGAGTTCCAAAGTTAGTGTTAATATAAATTAAATTAGGTTTAACATTGTCATATTAATTCTTTGTACATTAGTGAGAGTGCAATAACAAGGTAGATATATATTTGATTTAATTGTGTACTTTTATTTTTGTTTAAACTAGAGGGAAATAAGTAAAAATGACTAAAAAACGAGTTACTTAGATTCAATCACGGACTAAGATATAGTCTTATATATTTTAGTCCGTAGATTCAATAGATTCACATGTTATTGAAACACATTTTCAGCTAAGAAAACATCGCTTTTGGAAGTTGCAAAAAATATATAATATATAAGATGCATCAACTTCCGAGTCCTAGTAATTATTATTACCTAATTAGAGTTTTGGATAAGTTAGGACATTTTCAAAAAAAAGTTCAAATTGATAGATAGGTATTAGTAACTTATTTATTATCAATACTATTTTGCACATATCAATGTTTAGAACTTCTAGCTGTCTTATTAGTTATTATTTATGTCAATAATTTAAATTACAAATTCAATTTATTACCATGCAGTTTGTTTAGATTGTTTTAAACTTTAAAATACTTTAAGTATTTTATGCATAAGACTCTAGTACTCCACATCATTTTCACATAATTGTCAAAAATTCAAACTATGTTTGTCACTGGATAAAAATGTTTACCCAGTCTTTAAAAAACATATATTATATGATAATTTCTATTTAATTATTCTAATAGCATTTTTTACATCTTATAAAACTAACTATTGACAATTGACAGATATAAATGAGTAACCAAAAAATAATAGACATATAATAAATTATTAAAGATTTTTTTTTTATTTTAATACATATTTATCTTAAAAAAAAAATAAAAATGAATAAATATTATACTTAACAATTATTGTTAGCAAGCAGAGAGTGCAGTGATTCAACTCTTGCAATAGATGTTTTAAGTAAATAACTTTTTTAAACAATAGCAAAAAAAAAATAATACATTTTTTTTTATACATTAGGATCTAATATATTTTATTTATACAAATTGTATACACAATTTTTTTTAGTTCATATACTTCTTTCTGTATAACATCGTAAGTTCATAGAACTTGGATTCTGCGATGTTAAAGTGGCAGTCCATAAAGAATGTTTACTGAGTTCCGGTTGAAAACAAGGCAATTAATCCACTAGCAATTCCAACAGAAAATATGTAGTTCCTATGAATATTTGAGTTAAGGTAATCTTATTTTATATAAATCAAAAACAATGAGTATTAATCAACATTTTGGATGAGTTATACATTCAAGTTTATCCAAGATATTAATTTATTATGTGCTTTAGTTAACACGTTGACGGACAATCGATCAATTTTACTACATAAGCAGTAATAGTCTATTTGTATCTATATTGGCAATTTAAAATTTTACTACTATAATAGCAGATTCTAAATACCTTCCAAAAAGTGGCATTACTGTTATAGCAGTGATATTTCCAATGGTTTCTTATGTAAAAAGAAGTTGTGTTGCCAATATTAAGCATATTATTGCGTATTTTGGCACTTGAGATTATTATATATAATTATTTCTGTTTTATTTATAAGTTCACATAATCACATAGTAATTCCATATGCCAATTTAAAGCATACCCATTGAACAAAAGGTATTTCCAAGTGTCCGTCAACGTGTTAACGGGTAAATAAATTATTTTTTTCTCAGATTATCAGTGTAAAATTGTATTAAATAAAAGAAAATGTAACTTACTAAGCGAAAACTGTTTTCTTAAGAAAGAAGACAAAATAAATTAAATGGATACTACAGTAACATTTAAAATATTTTTGTTCCACAATAATAAAACTGTATCTTATATCTCATAAAAAAAAAAAAAAAAAATTATATTCCTATTTGTTTAGTAAAAATCCAAGAATATAAACAAAATACCTTTATAAATAATTCATGGTATTCATTACGATACCAAAAAATTAAACACATTTATGGTGATCTGCCAAAATGAAGATAACTAGTCATGCAGCCAAAACAACTTCAATATACCACTACTTGCCATAGGTTAGGTAATTATAATAGGTAATAGGGAATTTGAATAACCAATCATAGGCCAGTTGCAAACAAAAAACACCTGTCAAGATCTTAACTTACATATTACAATTTAAGTTTATGTTTTTCAAATATGAGGTATGTTTTAAAAGGATACGCTGTTGTTGAGAATCCCTTCAGAAGATAGAAACTGAGCAAGACTACAATGACCAAAAATAATGCGTTGTTGTAGAAAATTGAAAATGCTGTTGCTTCATAATCTGCTACATCATTTTTTTGGAATAAAGCTCTAAAATCATACAATAAAATAATATTATTACAAAAATTTAACATTATACTTATATAATTAACTGAAGGAAATATTTATGATAAACTGATAGATAAAAAGTTATTTTATATAAATTGCCTGAAAAGCTTATAAAAAAATATCACATTTTTATACATTTAATTTTCTTAAAAACACTTCTGAAGTCATTTTCAATACTCAGTTCTAAGCTAAATAAAATTGAAAACACAATAAACTATACTATTTATCTTACTTATAATGTTTCAATGCAGCCAATCTATATTCAAAAGATTTAAAAATCTTTAATATTTAATAAATTAACCAGTAAAAAGACATAATCTTGAGTTTATATTTAAAATATAAATTTTACTACTGTAAACCAATGGAACTCAAGGTAGTATTAAAAGAGAAAAGAATTTACAATGTCAAATTAGAATGCATCAAAAGTTATCAAATTTCAACTATTAAATGTCAATATTTTAATTACCTACTATGGAAAAAAACATAAAACACAAATTTTAAAATAATTTTTAATTACATGGTTCCTATATATAGGTATGATTAAAATCCATTTGACTGGATTCTCAGAATTAAAAATATATGCAAAAATGAATAATTATTATAGAAATGACTCAAATCATTGATATTATAACATAACTTACATAATTTCATTTAAAATTACCACAAAGGGGGTATGTTATAGATTCTGAATTATCTCATTTTCAGATGTGTTTACTCAAAGGGTACAGTAAGCACACTACATTATAATCTTATAAATTCAACTAAATATTTCAATTTGGGTTAATTTTTATAATAAAAACATCAAGAAATATTTCTTGAATTTAAATTTTTTAGACCTTACACTAATTTTTTTTCTAGTACATATGGTTTGTTACAGTGTTAAGTATATTTCAATTTCCAAGTGATCACACTAGTGGCGATTAAACCACAATTTTCGATAACACTAGTTGCTTTACCTGCCATAAGTGATAAGTCAAATGAATCCCATTACTATTCATATAGTAAGTATTTATAAGTTACCAGCAATACATTTTAATTGAAATAAAAGGTAACAAAAAAAGTCAAGAATTATATTTGTACCTAATATTAATGTAATTAATTAAATGTTTTTGATGAATTTATATAATTGATATATCTTCATATATTTCTCAATTTTCTGTTAAGTGAAATAATAAAAATAAAAGTAGCATTGGGAAAACGGTATTAATACTTTGGTGCAACCACTAAAAGGTTAAGCAGATTGCATGATATTATATTGTATCAACAATGTAAAATAAATAATACTTTGTTATGAATCAATTATTTTACAAAAATTATTCATATAAAAAATAATAGTTGAAATCATTTTAATGAAAAAAAAAAATTAATAAAATACTTACTTTTCGTCCTTTTCTTTCTTGCTAATTTTTTTGTCATCGGCATATTTTCTAGCAATTTCCCTGGTCACCGCTTCTTCTCTTTTGATTGCGATCTAAACAATCAGAATGCATAATGTATATTAGCCACTCAACATACCTATACAATAATATTACATAAAAACGGAAACTCTAATAGATACCTTATGTTTCAGTATGAATTTAGTATTTTTGTAGGCGAATGAGATAAGATACGTGCTGCCTAAAGTGACAAGAATGAACCAAACAAGGGCTGGCATCATTTCAATCATGTGTATTCTCCAATAGAGCCCTAAGCAAACAAGTAATTATAATAATTTAAGTATTAGATTTAGATGGACAAATCGATTTAATAGTTAACTTATTATAGGTGCTTTTGGTAGTAGGTACTTACATATTGGCAATGCAGAGACCATGAAAGCGCTTCCATAGAACAGTGCTAAAGACTTGGTGGTAACATTTCTGCTAAAATCAGACAACAGTTGTTCTTCTTCTTTGGTGAACAAAGGTTCATATTTCTCCTTTTTTACCATTTTTGCAAAAAAAAATTAACTCAAGACGCTAACAATTGATGATGTGTCGAATTTATGCAGTTTTGTACTGTAATTTAAAAAACGCTCATAGACTATTATAGTTTACTAGTTATTACACAAGCTGTGCTCAATACGAGAGGTGACTGGTGAGACGTGTACTTCTTTTGGATTACAGTTATGTTTACGTATCAACAATTAGCGCTTAAGTCACCAACCGTGCACAACGTGTTCGTTCTCGCGCAGTGTATCCACTAAGACAGTTCAAAATATTCCCATGATATATTAAAAATAATACATAATAAATATAATAATAATATAATAGGTATAATATAATAATTTATTATAATATCATGAATATTCCCTTTGGATTTTTTGCGTATTCGTTTTATATAATAGGTATGATTTTCCCAAAAATATAGGTAACGTCCGTAACCCGTTATTTTCATTATATTTATTCATAATATTAGGTATTGTTATTAAAATAATGCAATATTATTGAATTTTTTAATTTCTTTTTTTTTTTATATCTGTATACCGATTAATAGTACAATGTTTAGAAAATTAGATTACGACTTATAGATATGAAAGGAAATCCAAAAAAAATTTAATCCGCTGGGCACTGGACTCAAATCTGAATATTTAATAGTTGATAGTTCAACTTTTTAAATTAATAGTTAATATAATATAATTTAGGTATTTTTTTAGTTTTACGCTTTTAAGTATTTTGTATTATGCGCTAGTATTACACTATAGGTACAAAATATAAATTAATAAAGAAATTTGTCAACAGTAGGTACGAGAATATTTTCAACTTTGTGTTTTTGTATATCGTAAAATTTAAGAATATTGTGTCACAAGTCAGTGGCGTATTTAGGATTTTGTCCAGGGGGGAATATACGTTGGAAAACATAATTTCCTCGAAGATGAAGGGGGTACAACTACCAACATTATTGAACTTAATTATAAAAAAAGACCAATGGGGGGATCTATCCCCTACCCCCGTAAATACGCCACTGTCACAAGTAGTAATGTATTTTTTATACTTTCTAGTTTCTACACTCTCCAAAAGTTTAGACTGAAGTTCTGAATAACTAATTAATATCATTAAATTATATTGTCAATAAAAAATGTATGTGTTTAAATCAAATTGTCATCTTAAATTCTTACAAAATTTAAATTTTATTTTTCTAAAATTTTTAAATTGCTGCAGTTATAGTCTATATCTGTATGTTCAAGGTAAAACAATACGTAATTTATTTCAATTTATTAATATTATTATAATATTCTCAAAAATATGTAAATTATCTATAAACATTCGAAATAGCTGCACGTAATTCAAAACTATTTGTTGATGGCTGATGCATCAAAATAATCCAAATAATAAATAAATACATTTTTGAATGATCTATTCAAACGTTACGCGTAAAAAATTAAAATAGAGTACTTTAGAGAAACTTCAAACTTAGAAAAATGAAGGTCGTGATACACAAGCTTTGAAGTAGGGCTTAATGCCTTAGTAGGAAATGGAATGAATGCTTGAAAGTTAAAAATTTAGATGCTTGAACGTTTGATAGTAGTCAGTCTGTTTCACGATTTAAGATATATCTTAAATGGTCTGCAGGCTTACTAGCCGCGCCCGCGCGCGAAATTTTGTATCACCGGCATCTGATTACGAACAGCTGACTGGGGCCCAGTGGTAGCAGTGTTTACACAAATACGGTATTGTGCGGTAACGCGTCGTGTAAGATTTCTCTTCCATGATCACGTAACATACATACTCCTTGGGGAGTGCTTAAATCGTAGTCAAGCTGAGTCATATTGTAAGAATCCAATGCCCGTAGTAGTACAACATTGTGCTGTACAGTACAACAAAAATTGTCGAAGTGTTGTTCTGTGGCGGACGTCGGGCGTTGTATTCATATTCTCTCTGTTCGTGTGTGTGAATAATTTACCGCAAAAACCCGGTTTCTGTACCGTTTTTCGCCCGTTAAAGCGATTAACGTTTATTACACTCGTGAAATCTAATTGTGATTGTAAATCGGTCCGAAATGGCATCGGGAGTAACCGTAGCGGATGCGTGCAAAAAAGTCTACGAGGAGATCAAAAAGGACAAGAAGCACAGATACGTGGTGTTTCACATCAAGGACGAGAAGCAGATCGACATCGAAGTGATCGGCGAGCGTAACTCTACTTATGACTTGTTCCTTGAAGATCTACAAAAGGCCGGCCCGCAAGAATGCCGTTACGGTCTATTTGACTTTGAGTACACTCACCAGTGTCAGGGCACATCCGAGAGCTCAAAGAAGCAAAAGCTCTTCTTGCTTTGCTGGTGCCCGGACACAGCTAAAGTAAAGAAGAAGATGGTCTACTCATCCAGCTACGACGCGCTCAAGAAATCCCTGGTCGGCGTACACAAGGCGTTCCAGGCTACTGACCATTCGGAAGCTTCCCAAGAAGTCATCGAGGAGAAGCTCAGATCCACAGACAGACAGTAAAAATAATTCAACAACTTCTATATTATACATTAATGCGCATATGATAATATCTATATTTATAAAGCAAAGTTTTCATCTTTACGTTTTGGTATTAAATAAAATAAATAAAAAAAAAAAATTTATATAATATTAGTACTTCCACAACGTAATCTTTTATTACAAAATAAAAAAAAAATTATATTTATAAATTCAAAAACGTACTAACATTTCAATAAAATAAATCTAATAATCATATACATTGTTATAAAGCGATATGTTCCCATAGGAGCATTTATTTTATACCTATATATTATTTTAAGTATTTTAATGCATGCGTGTTTAATTTCTCATCGACAAATTATACGTATTTCAAACTTGATGCTCTCTACTTTATTTTGTTGGTTTTTTCTTTAATATTATATTCCATAATTTGTTTCTTATCATTTTCCACGGTGCATCTTGAGTGTGTAAATTTTATAGGTAATATGAGAATAAAACAAATCTCATCGCATAACGGCATAACATTAATATTATTTCTTTCCTTTTGTGTATCGAATTTGAACTTTGGAGTGGACGGATCGATTTCTTAAGTTTATTTTTTTTCTTTCCCCCATTACTTGATCTATTATCGGCATTTACTCATCCAACCGATGCACACACAGTGAGTTGCATACGGTTGGCTAATTTTATTTGGTTTTTTCACTGTTCTCGTCTGCTCCGCCGTCTCCTTTTGTTGGTCGGCGGGTGGAATAGAGCTAGAGAGAGAGAGAGTGATTAGAAAGTGTCTGAGCATGAGTGAGAGAAAACTACCGCTGTAGTCAACGATTATTGTTGGATGGACGCGGCGGCGGAACAGACGCGTAGATAACGCTACTATTAAAACTGATACGGTGACGGATGCTCCGGCAGTGCTACCAACTCTGGCGACTGTGCCGGTCCGGCGGAGCCTTTAAATGGAACTACGGGAGTACTCCCGTGCCGCCGTCGAAGTCTCAAATTAAACGTTTCTAAAATAAGAGCACTTCCCACACACGCAGCGAATGACCGCGGTACAAAATACTCATTAGACGAAAGAAAACAACATCGCGTCGAAATAGTGTATAAAATACGATAAAATCGGGTGTGATGATGACCAATTTAATAATAATATGTATAGTCGGTGTCGCTACGAAATTGTCGTGTGCCACGAGAAACTTAGTTTTTATTTCCGCGCTGACAACGATATATTAATATTATACTCTGAGAAAATCTCGTTTATAAATATAAATGCATGCGCGTAAAAGGGCCGATAAACCGCGTACGCTCGTAAAGGGGGAGATAATAATATAAATATCGTGCGCACGAAGGAGGGGACCGCGAAATGAATCATCCTCGGAACATTAATTTGATCGTTCTCGGCGACGGGCACTGGGCAGAGTTGTGACTTCGTTCTACGCCGATTCGCCGTGTGTTTTTGTTTTCATCGAAACGAAATATTATTATTTTGATGATCACTCGTGGCACCGACGATGAGCGTTTTGACAATAAAAAAAAATGTTTGACAATGTTAATAATGGGAAAAAATAACCCGGTGAAAGCGACTGTGGCGGTTGTCGCCTTGGATGGACCGCCGCAAAATATCGTATTGATTTTTTCCGTTTGCTATGCCTATGCGTCGCGTCCTTCTCTCCCTCTTTATATGCTCTCCTCGTCTCTCTCTCTCTCTCTCGTATTCGCTATTATAATCTCGTCCATTTTATTGTTGTAGACTCGTTCGCAGGTTTTACACGTCCTATTTCACTTATTTATACTTTTTAGTGACGTAGGTACCTACCTACCGTCGCGTCCTCGTGCAATTATTCATTCAGTAATGCCGTAGCCAGCCTTTTTTACTACGTTTTGTGGAAAAGTGCCTACGTCTTTTGACGTGAAAGATTTAAAAAAAAAAGTTTAAATATCTAGTGACTAGTATAGTATATTGTTCAACACTAAAATTGAATCAATTTAGTAAGTAGGTACACTTGGCTAGTAGCTAAGTTCATAAATTGACTAAAATGTATGTATATAAACATAAAGAGGAATTTTAGGGCGTAATAGAGTTATACGTAACTTGTTGAAACTCGATAGTACCTAAGAACTTTATTCGAGTTCGTATGTACGTTTTAACGATAATTCAACTTTTTATCGAGTTTCAAGTTTGTGTATAAAAAATAATGCAGTTAAAAAATACTCATAATTAGCTTAAAAAGAAATTTCTGTAAATAACTTAGGTAATTTTATTTTTTAAATTGTTCTCTTTTAAATCAAAAATTGTCAATTTTTAACCCCATCAGATATAAATTATGTATTTCTTATCGCACTAAACCGAGTAAGTATTTGAGACAAATAATAATTATATAGTAGGCTACTTCATCGAAATTCAATAGATTGCGTTCAAGGTGGGTCGAGAATACATTACCTTAATGGTTACTTAATTTTTAATCCATTAATACATCGATACTTGACATAATATTTGTCCTATAAAATAATTTTTCATATCAGCAATCGAACAAAAATTAAAAAACACGCTGTCAATTTAAAAAATATTATTTTATACCTACTCGTACCATAATATATTTACAATTTAAATAATAATAATAATAATAATTTGACAACAATATCGGTGGGGATATGCCTCTCAGTTCCTGTGTTCGCCCTTACCGGGTTCATTGAGTTAATTATTAATATATCATTAATACTAAAATAGTAAAATATAACAATAATATCAATTAAATAAAGTATAACTTAAAAAACTTATAGCAATATCAAATATGAATGTAGGTATAAGCCATAAGGTAATCAAGTTTTTGTTGGTATACTAGTATACTGTATATAGTGTGACTAGGTACAATTTAATTTTTAAATGCACACTTGCAATAGTGCAAATCATTTCACTGTAACGGCAGTTGATAAAGTCTATAGACTAGGTATAAGTGTATAACTGTATAAGTATATAGTTGTGAACGTCTTTAAATAATGTGATTAATTCAAAGAGTGTCATATTATAGCCTTTTCTACCGTATCAAAATGATATATATATACAACTGTGGTGCAGCGGCGCGTGTGGTCAAAATGTCTCTTGCGTCGTTGTTTATTTTAAACACTATTACTCACTAGTCCTTATGACAAAATCTATAAGACACCATCGAAATCGTACACTAGTAACGATGTGATACGTTGAAGTAATCATTTTAATTTACTTATGTTTTTTAATCATAATTGTAAATTGTTTTAAACAAAACGCTTAACATTTCAATCACTGCAGCCGCGGTCATGCAGCGTATAGTTTGTCCGAATACAGACGTATGGTATCCGTATTAATTAACATCAAAACGCTTATTATAGTGTTTTTTTTAAGTATATTCGTGTATTAAATATTTATAATTTTATATGCACATTGCACGTACATATTAAAAAATAATTATATTTGTGCACAATACTGAGGTGAGACTGTTCAACCAGTTATAATTTAAATCGTTTATTACAAATTATATCATGATAATTATATCCAACACACTGGACAGCTGTTACTTTTAAATTTACAGCGATGTTTTTTATTTTTAAAATAGGTACCTATTTTGTTTAAATTTTACACCTATCAAAACATAATTTTGTAGCACATATCCAGCATTTAAAATGATCTATTAGAGCCCGCTAATGTGTAAATATATAGAAAGTATATAGATAACACTTTTTTAAATACGTAAAAAAATAAATAAAAAAGCGCACTAGCCATTCTATAAAAATAACTAGAAATGAGTTTGTAAAGTGGCACTCATTTGGCTATAGCATGATCCTCTGCAAAAAATAATAATATAATATAGTTTTCATATTTGTTATACTTATACATATATTTTTATATGAACGATATTCAATTGATAAATAGCTAGCAACTTTATGCACTAAATAATTTCAAGTACCTAGGTAGGTATTCTCTTATAGTCTGAAAATATGAACATTTCAATTTCTCTATTTAATTTTAATAGTAACCTTGACAGGAAAAAACTTGTCTCTACTATATACAATTAAAACATATTACCTATTGAATATGTTTTTTTTGTATAGCAATGTAGGTACCTACACACTCATTATGAGTATGTATATATATATTATGTATGATACAAGTTAACATAGTAATATAGTAAGTATACATATGCTTATGAATAATGATGATAGATTGACATTGTATCTTTAGATTTTTATATGAAAAATATAGTTATTATAAATTATAAAAGTTACTGTTCTAGAATTTTATTATAATTCTGAATTTGTTAAAATGAATTTTTTTAATTGCTGAAGAAAAAGATACGATTTTTGTTATTTGACAATGATATTATTGGCAAATAAATGTTTATAGTAAAATTATGTTTATAAAATAAACTCATAATTTAAAACTGGTCAAATATGCATATATGAGTGAAAAATGCATGACACCAGATATGGGTAGATATTTGTTTTCTAAGACATTTTGATCTATTGACCATAATAGTCCTAAACCTAAAATTAACCGAGTTAGAGACCAATAGATTTTTGAAAATTGAAAATAATTCAATTTTTTAAAAAATATTGTACACTTGTATTGAGTGGATTCTTTTGATGAATGATGAATAGGTATCTACATAAAAAAACACACGAATACATTTTACATACGTAATACGTTACAGAGAAGTAACTGATGAATGGAAAAATGTAAAAAATTACGGGGGAAATTTTGAACATTTTATTAGATAAAAAAATTCATTTAAATAAAAATTAGGTAATACAAAGTAATATACATTTTATTTAATTATTATGTATGTATTATGAATGCATGTATCTTAATTCTCATGACAAAAATCCACTCAATACAATTATTACTAATTAACCTAACCTACCGTGTTTAAAAAAAAATTGAATTCTTTTCAATTTTCAAAAATCTGTAGGCCTGTAACTCGGTCAATTTTAGGTTTAGGACATGCATTTATCTGTGAAACCTTAAAAAACGGTAAAAGATCTAAGGGTGCATACATTTTAAGAATCAAAAGAGAAATATTAACTTTTGAATTGTACTGGTAGAGAATGAGGTGTACACGATCTATGTAGAGTTAAAACAAATTAAATTATTAACAGTTTATTAATAATTTACAATTAAATACACTAATAAAAATAAATAATCTGCAGTGATAAACTTGCCGGTAAATCATATTGCAATCAATGCCAATATTTTGTTTCCGCTTATTTCGTACATAGGTAAATTTATAAATCGTTGTATGCTTTATGTGCTAATTTCTTCACTGATTTAAGGGAGTTATATAGTAAAACTAATAATTGGGTTACAAGACGTCCAGACGTCTTCATATTACTATAATTTTGTTTTCGGACTGTTATTACCTACTTATTACTTATTGTCCGTAATTATATATGTATATATATGTTATGAAAATGATTTTAACTACCTATTAAATAATTCCGCTCACAACTAACTAACCACCCAAATCCCCTATTGAATGTTGACAACGTTTTTGATATTCCTCCTCGTAGGTTAAAGAGAAAATGGTGCTGTGATCTAAATTCTAAATCACAATTACAATTAAAAATAATTAAACAGAGTTCAATATAAAATTTCACCATTGTGGTGCTCCTTTTTTTTCAAGTGTCTTGTGTAAAAAATAAATATATATCTATACACTTGCTTATAATAAATTAAATAGTACAGATTGTATATTTATCCCAATATTCATTAAATAAAGTTTAAAAAAACCTAGTTTTTTAATTTTTTCATATTAATTGAGAGAAGTTTTAAAGATGTATATTTTAATTAGTCAGAAAATTATTCAACTTTTAACTGGTTAATGTCCTTTGCAAAGTAAAAGGTATATTTAGGTATTAGTATATAAGTAGTACGTCCTTATTATAATAAAGTTTCTTCTAGGAGTTCTTTGGTTTTAAGTCACAATTACCTATATTCATTTTTATTTGAGTTGTTTATAATAAATACTATATTAATTATTAAGTAAATTTTTTTTTTTATATTTTATTTTCGTTAGCGAGTCAGAAAAAGAACCGGTCGTGGAAAGGTCTGAGTCAAACGATGAACCGGTCGTGAAAAGGTCTAAACCAAACGAAGAACCGGTCACGGAAAGGTCGTTTGAGGAAAAGTCTATTCCTCCAGCCATATCTTCTTCTGAACATTTTCGAAGGGAAATACTTGAAAAAGATTCATGTGATCCTACGTTTGGTGATGGATTTGAAATAGACCGAATTATGAATCCCAGGTTAGGAGAAGACGCCGTCTTTTTGTTTGAAGTCCAATGGCGACACGGGGATTTCGCTGGTACAGATGTACTTCAGGCTCCTATTATTTATGACCATTGGCCTGATGTGGCACTCGAGTTTTATTATGAGCGTTATGGTGTGGAGGGATCAAGGAGAATATCTGATCCGATTTATTGGAGAAATTACGAACCTGATAACTAATAACTGATAATTAATGAGGACTGATTAAATAAGTGCATGCCTAATGTACCAATACTTTTATATATTACATTTATATTTAAGTTTTAAAATAACAATTATTTTTACTTTTTTATTCATCATACAACACTTTTTTATTTACCCTAACATTTATTATATACCTATATATTATAGGCCTCTGCATTCCATCTTAATTCTTCAGTTTGTGAATATATTTACTGATTGTTGTCATACATAATGTGTAATCAGAAAAAAATATGTTTTTATGTAAACCAAATTATCTTGTTTCCAAATGTAATCTTTTTTTTACTCAATTTTATCTGGATATTTTTCATCAATATTTTTGTTCCTCATAATAAATAAATGCTCTTTAACAATGTTGAGTTTAATTATTGACAATTCAGCAGTTATATTGGCTGAAATCTATTGAAAATTACAATTGATATACCTAGTTGCATACATGATACATATAATCAAAAACGTTATACCAACTCCATTAATTGGTTTAGTGAGGTTTAGTGGGATGAATGGGTAAGTTCTTGTTTAAGATTCTAACTTCATTTTAGAACTCATAATAAATATTAATAAATAAAAACTAATACTAAATACTATTAACAAATTATACATTCTAGTATACCTAATGATGAATCAGTACTACTGTACTAGCTTTTTCAATTTTGTGTACTATTCAATTTATTTTCATCAAAGCAGGATTTATCTTGAAACAATTTGTGTACATTTTTTAACAAACAATTTTTTTTCTTAACTTAAAATTAATAATTGATAACAATTGATTTCTTGTCAATACAATAATACCTACTATGAAAACAAAATGGTATATCTTACTTGATTAATTTTTTTTTCAATAGAAGCAGTCTAAATATTAAAAGTTTAGAATACTTGTCACAAAGCAATAGTTGTAGAATCAAATAAGATTTTTTATTATAAAAACTGGAATTCAACTAGATAGTTATGATTTTATTGGACACTTCTGAGGCAATTTTTTTGAGAAAGGAAGAAACTATAACCAGTTTTTTAAATACTTATAGATGAGTATGAATATGTAAATATAGACTTGGAAAATCTTTGGTTTAGGTACAAACTGCATAAGGTATGAGCAAAATGTATTTGTAATGTATTTTTTATGTTTTGATAATAAAACTAAATTCTTATAAATTTACTATTTATGAAGTATTTGTGAATAATGCTTCCCGTGTAAATTGTAGACATTAATATTTTAGACATCATCTTAAGCACAAAACAGTTAATCCATTAAATAAATATAAAATAATGATAAAAAGGTGTATTATAGACAAAAGAAGAAAATGTTATTAGAATATTTTGAGATATCCATAGATATAATAGTCTATAAACAATTATCATAAAGTTATTTATAGTCATAAATCATAATTATATATTATTAATATGTGGTAGTAGTATGAGTTTCAAACGTTTCAATGTATCTATATTTGTGGATTTATCAAGCAAGTTAATTATATTAGCTTACTTTCATGTAACCTTAGCGTTGCCAGATTTTGAAATCCCCAAACCGAGACATCATCAGAATTTTTTTTTTACGTAACGCTTATAGTTTACTTATATAAAGACAGAGAAATCTAAAATTATGTCGATTAGATTTATCATTTGTATGATATTATAATAATGTAAATAATATAAAATAATCATATTATGATTTATGAAACAGTATAATATTATTCTATAATGTTTTATTGTTAAATAATATTAAATATTATTTTCTCTCGGTTTCTGTTTCTATTAACTGAGAGCTGTAATAAGAATTGATAAATTATCATATCTTTGGTTTTATTGTTAAAAATTAACTTAAAAAAAACTTCATATGACAGAAATTAGGTAATTTCATTAATTTCTTTATTACACTTTTTATCTGAAAGTAAGTAGTGTTAATAAGAGATACATGCATTATGAAAATGCATTAATGCATATTGATGATGAACATCGTTGTGATCTGCGGTTAACAACAATATCTTTATGATAAATCTGTTAATATCAAACATTTTGAATAGGTATCTGGTGTACAATGACGTAATGACGTATATACTAATATAATAATATGCTTTTCACAAGGATAGATAAAGAATTTGATTTTTACAAGCCCGGATTAAGGGGGGAGCCAGGGAGGGTCACGTAACTACTCATGTCCCCGGGGCCCACGTGTGTAAAGCGCCCATAGTCTTTTCGGCTTAAAATTACATTGAGTGATAATTTGTACTTTTTATAGTACCTACTGCAAGAATATTTTTTTTCTTATTTTTTTCTTGTTTGAACTAACGGGCGATGGGACCCGTAAAAAACCCCCCAAAAAAAAACTTTTACATAAAAATACTTAATTTTATTTGTAAATATGTATTTTAATAAAAAATAATATGTTTTTAATGTTTTTATCCTCATTAATCGTTATTAACATACTTAAATAAAAATCTTTAAATTTATTTTATTGTATACTTTTGTAATTTCAAAGAATTGTTTTCATTGATGGGGTGCCCACAACCATGTATTGTCCCCTGGGCCCCCGAAGGTCTTAGTCCGGGCTTGCTTATTACAATAGCTTTAACCCATATCACCTGATAAACTATGTGGAATCTAGGGCTCAAGGGGTTGTGTAGTATATAGTACCATCATCTGTCAATCTACATTATACATGTAAATACTTAGCGTTTAGTGAATATGTGTCATATTATGCATGACGCGTAGGTATATGGCACATCATGAGATACGACACACATACGACTCTATCTAATCCATACAGATACTTAAAATAGTTATTGATTTGAAATAAATATTTTTAAAATGTTATCATGTACGGTGCTCGTCGGACGTTATTGTATCACCATCGTTCATTTTCTAATCGCCTGGTTAGGAACTTACAATGAAATTATCTGAGATTTAATAGCGGTCGATGATTAATCAGAAAGACTGAAAATCTCTCTCTATATATAATAAATATTAAATATTCGTGATTAAACCTTGAAATAGGCGATAACAGAAATGAGAAATAACGTCATTATATAATATAGGATCTTCAATTTCATCACTCACGCTTTGAAATATGTTTGAATAATTTATTTCGAATTGTAATCAGAATTTTAAATTAATATTGCTTAGGCACTGGAAAGTGGAAACGAATCTGTTAACGCGGCCGAACCATCGTTATCAATAAGAGTTATAAAATAATATAATATTGTACCATTTGTACTAACCATTTTCATAGTCGCTGATATTTAGATATAATATTAAATACTAATTATACAAAATTATCAAATTATATGATTAATTTATAATATTATTGTGTCTGTACGTTTATAATTTATGTATATTATATCACATGTTATATTTGTATACCTACATATCTTAAATTATAGTCATGTGCACATTCAGCGATATCCTGTTTACACTCGGACGTGGTTAATAACTGTAAATATTTTATTCATCAAAATTATGATTTGGAATTGCCAAACAATAATATAGGTACGTATATAATATATTGACAAGTATCATATATTCATACATTAAAACAACTCGCCGCCGCCTTGTATATTATATATTTATATGTGCCATGTGATGTCAGTTCATCGTGTTATTTAATCAAACAATGTTGGTAAACAAATAACTTAAATTCGATAACACATTTAAGCCAAAAATACGAATTTGACAAAATAACCGAAACGGCTTTCTCACTTAATTTTGTTTTATGATTTTCAAATAAATATTACTTTATCATGAATTACATACGCTACGCGTATACGTCATATTATAATTCATGGGTAGGTATATAATATTATTGTTTAAGTAATATTATTACAAACGGGAAATACATTTATTTTACTTACACCATACTATCAGTTATGTCATGAAGTCGAAGGTTACACACTGCACTTTTATAAATTACTATAAAAGCGATTATTTTCTATAGATATAATTATTACGGAAATATTATTAATATATATTGTATCAACTCAATTTAAATAAAATAAAATAATTATTAAGTTAATTACCAACGTTAAATTGATAAACAATAAACATATTAATGATAATATTATAATATTATATTTTATATTATAATAGTCCCGATCTCGAAAAACAGTTTATGCATTTATACAAGACATAAGGTAAGTACAGTTTTTTACAGATAAAATTAAACGGAAGACAATAATTTGGGTTACTTTTATAGTTTTATTTTTATCTTTTAACATTTTTTTTTTTTTTTGCATACAGCATACTAATCTAAGAATTACAATAGATACCCATGAAGTATTATATTATTCTTTATTATATTATATAAACATTTCTTTTCCGGCGTTTTCTCTTTACGTTCGCTGAAAAACGCTCGATCTTCCGGTTGGCCGATACATCGCATTATATAATTTTGGAAGTATCCCAGTCTTCGTATATCTAGTAAATCGTGCGAATCGTGTGATACAGTCACACATTTAAAGTTCTGCTGTACCTTTGACTATCGAATGACGTCTATTTGGAATTATTTGTTCTTGCAAAGGCAAATAGTAATCGTATATCATATTTTATATAACATAATATAGTGACAACTTTCTTATAGTTCCGTTATCACTCGATAAGTATGTTTTCTATGTATTTAGACTAAATAATTTAAGTAGATATACTGTATTGTTTCATTGTTCAAAATATCAAAAACAATGGCTAAATAGTCATTTGGTAATGATAAAAACATTTTTAATGTTTATGGTTCTCCATGCCTGTACCGGCTGTACCTATACTTAATATGCTGTAATATTATCTTCGTAAAAATAATATCAATAAATTCAACGGTATGGCGTATATTCTATGACCTTATTTTATAAAAAAATATAATTGTTCGTGCTTTAAACACGCATGATGTATATACTCACAATATTAAAATACAACGCATGTAATTTGTTCTTTATTTTTCCGCCGTAATAAATAATAATCGTTATTCGTTATAATAAAATACAGAGCGATTCGCCGAGCATATGACCATGTATTTCTTTAATAATCCATCTATTCAAATTATGATTTTTGTAACTTTGAAATATACTTAAGACTTAAGAGCTATATTTTCAAATTCCTAGTTTTTTTTTTTTTTTATATAAAATTTAAAGAGTATTCTTCTATTGTGATACCATCAACTTCTTGTTTAACATTTTGATTTCTTAATCTGATGATTTTTTTTGAAAATGTTGATCAAAA
>VUJU01000575.1:0-71567 GCA_009835225.1 Aphis craccivora | reverse complement strand
TATTGTATACTATTTTAAAATGAAATAAAACAATTTAATTTTGAATTAAACATTTTGATTAGTATGTTTTTAACAAGTAAAAACCACGAATCAAGATATGCAGTAATAAAAGTATGTTTTTTTATTTTATTCGTGACCATAATATTTTAATCTAGCTATGTATTAACAATATTATACACATATATAACAAATTCGCACTACATTAAACGCATTTCATAATGACTTACTGACTACGTCTATATGATTATATTCGGGATAAGATTTTTAGCTGTGATTTTAGTCTACACAATTTGTAAATGTTTTAATATCATTATTAGCTTAGGTATATAGTAATTACCTACCTACTAAATTAATTCTACTAAAATTTGAGTCTTTTGACTTTATATACACTCTGTGTTAATTTTTTTGGCCAACAAGGCTGGAATATTACTAATTAAAATAACTAATATTTCGACAAAAAACACTAAAACAAGTTGGAAAGCTAATTTTGGTATTGTCTGTGTTCAAGTGAACCATTGTTTTCACGGCTCCTGAAAATTGAACGAGAAGTCGACGGTACAGCACATAACGTTGTCTTGGGCGATCCCGCGGTATTTCATAATGGAGTATATAGCAGAGTATTAAAATCTAAGAGAGGCGTAAAAAAAGTGAATAGTAATATTGTGTCTCAACCGTTAAGCGCTGCGGTTCATAGATTTGACTATTTGAGCAATTTTAAACGGTGGAATTCGAACCGTGGTTTTGTACTAACTATATTCTATGCGTATTATATAAATATATAATACAAATAATACTGTTTAATGATTATAATAGTTCCGACTGAAGAATCATCCGGACCGATACATAATTGCCGTTTTATGTATGCCCCTTTTGTACGATAAACGTCACATAAATTCGTGACAACGACAATGATTGACTATACTTACAGCAACGATCATGCCCTTATCATATATTTCCTCCTAAGTATAGCGTGCCGCATTACGGTTAATGTTCGATGAATTTTGCTTCCCTGCGCGATTGTTTGCCTATAGCCCAACGGTTCCGGCGGGTTTATCCACTTCAGAACGTCTAATTATTTTGTGTGCCTGATGTCCATATATAGTATACCTGCAAACGCCTGTTTACTGCTGTTACACTATTTGCTCGACTTTAGACTTAAGTTTTTACAATAAAATATATTTTCTGAATATTGACATATCACGATATGTCGATTTGTGAAATATTTAATAACGCTTTGTCCTTTGTGTCCTTATCGTTATAGATAATGAATAAATATAAAACATACCTATTTGCTTGCCGTAGTTTCCGAGCTCGTTTACTCGATTGTAATTATCTGCACGACATCACCATTTTCAGTTTTCAGGTGAAACTTATAATAAATTTACGATCTTAAGTTTACTAAAACTCGGAAGAATAAATTAAATATTAAAAATTTATAGTCGATAAATTAACCTAATCGGAATTTATTTGTTTGAATTTCGAACTGTCAAAATTATTATTGATTATATCACTTGTTAGTGAATAGTGATCGATGTATAGTCATTTGAGTTAGTCATCTAATTGCTATAGTTTTTAGCGAACTTGGGGGTAAGATATTTTTAGTAAGTACGTTAGTATTAGGTATATTAGATGTCGAAGATTAGTTTATGAACATAAAATTATAGTTATGCATATCAATAAAAACAAAGTAAATATTAGGTTAGCCGATCTAATGACATTTAAAAATAAATACTCATTTATTATTACAAGAGTAATAATTAGGGTTCAGATTTTCATGCAAATGCATATTCTTCTACAATTGTCAATTGAGTTAAGAATAATTTTAATAAAAAATGTCGTCATTTCGTGGTCTGTTCTCTGTAGACACTATCGTTAATTTTTTTTATGCATACCTATTAATTGCATATTTCAATATAATTGCATAAAAATTGCATTTTTAAAAAAATTTTGATGAATTTTTTTATATTTACTAGGCAAGGCGAGTTTGATGCCGAAATAAAAGTTATTTTAAGTACTAATTGGGAAATTGCCGTCGCCGATTTTTATCGACAGCCAATATCAATTCTGTCTATTTGTGTTATACTGTTATACATAACCTTACCTTAGATACCTACACACTATGCACGGCTTGTATATTTAAATTAGTCAGTGATGGTAATTTGTTAGTGTAATTTATTCACAGCAGTTTTTGTTCGTATAAAAAATGTATTTAAAGACAATTCAATAAAAAATTAACTTGCTATAACTAATATTAGCCAATTTCCAATGCACCACGGGAACCATCTTACAAATAGAAAAATCCGGTGCTAACCTATGAAAAAACTATTTTTACTTTGTTGTATTTGCGTAAGTACTGTTTATTATATGAACATTGTACATTTGTACATATATTTGTACAATTAGTTTAACGATTCTTAGTGGAGTTTAAGTAGATAATAGTTATTCTCAAATGAATAAATAGACATAATAATCATTATTTGTATTATGTTTTCATAATAATATGTAACAATAATGGTTAATATTTTGCTATTAATTTTGATTATTCAAAACAATATAATTAAACTGTATAGTCAAGTACTTAAATGTGAAAAAAAACACACAGAAAAGTTAAGAATAATAATTATAAATATTTGTATACAGTTTATTACATATATTTATATAAATAAAGAATTAGTCAATAATCATAAAAATATTCTTATGTAATGACGAATAAAATATGTGATTTATATATACGTATGATATACCTAAACGTGACTCTTAAGTACTTAATTCTTAATTAAATTTACTTTAAGACGTTAAGTGTGGTATGTATTAAATAATTGTAAATATAGATATCAACCAAAATATCAAGTAATATAAAGATCTAAATATTCCGAGAAAAAGTACTTCATTATTATCACTTCCTGCTATATATGATCAAACGATACTTTACACATACTTGTCCTGCACATGACTATGATAAAAGAAGTGAAAAAAGTACACTAAAATAAATTTCATGACATAACCATTCAAACTTCTTTATAAAAAATCTAACCAGTCATTCACTGACCGGAAATCCTATAAAAAGAAAAGACTCGGGCGCTAGTGACACAAAGATATAAATTAATAATTATACATATTGTACCTACAATATACGTAATATAAGTAACACATAAATAATAGTATAAACACCTGTCAATGTGGTATCGCTAAAATAGTTTTTTCAAGAAAATATGTACATGTCTTTTATTATTCATTTAGTACTCATACTTCATTTATCATCAATTTATAAAGGCTTGCTTGGTTTTAAAGTAAAAATGCAGATATTGATAAATGTTTCTTTACAATATAATATTTTTGAAAAAATTATAACAACATGTTTATCCAATTTTTTCAACTGAGCAGTGAACAAATTTTAATCTTACCTATATGCCAAAAAACTTACAATTGATTATTAGACATGAATACATAATAAACGTTTGAATTATAATTAAAGCATTTCAAACATGTATGTTTAAGAATAGTTCATTTACGGCTAAATAAAGTATGGTTTATTATGATACCTAATGCATTAATAATGCGTTTACATTATTTTAATTGAAACATTTTTTTCTTGAGCCATTATCAGAATATAGGTAGATGGCACAGCACGTTGTGGTTTCATATTATTGTTAGATACACTTAATTACCAAACAAAGTTATGAATTGTTTGTTCCTACAAGTTTATCGAAATTACTGCTGTTCTATCTTTGACAGAATTGCTTGTTTTATAACCAAAATTTAAATTGACCACATTTATTGATATTTATTTTAATATAATCATAATTATTTACTATAAAAACTTTTTTTTTTTTCAAATTCAGTAATCGTTATAACCGAATTGTATTATTGAAATTTGTAATCACTTCAAACTCATATATGTGTGTATTTTATTTTTAAACTTTAAGAAACCTTAATATTGTCGAGAAGAGTACACATTTTTAGTTTGCCATTATTAGATAAAAATTTCAATCAAGTTCATTTTTGCTCTGTCGTCATTTACTATAATTACTTTTTTTCTTATAAAAACCTATATGCGACATTACGACTATACGAGTACATAGACTACATGTGCCACATGACGTGATCATATGGTAGTATAATATGTTTCGTATTCATGGAATATTTATGTAATTGTTAATTTTTTTATTTTATATACCAGTTTATGATCTTAAATAGCAATATAAATAAATATAATGTAATATATGTATTATGTATTTTATATAATGTATATAAATATTTTCTCATTAAATATAGGTCACCGCCAGTATTTAACTTCTTATAAGTTATTTGTTCTCCGTATTAAACAATATGTATAATGTATAGTATGTGATTGTGTACATTTATATTTTATAATTTATATATTTATTGGTTATTATTTATTACACGTGTCGGAAACTTTTGATTTTTATAGTTGTAACTTATATTATTATTTTCCATATAATATTAAATGACCTGCATTCGTTTAGTGACGTAGGTATACAACCATATCGCATAAAACACGTTAGGTCTAGGCCAAATGTTATTATAGTAATAATTATGTAAAAAAATATTTAAATTTAATTAAACATAACATATTTGTACGCATTTTCTATACAAAATAATTAATATAATCAACGATAAAATAATGTTTAGTCGTATCATTATTATCAATATATTTATTTCTCTTACTCTAAACTCTTTTTTTTTTTTATTGATAATCAAGGTATTCAATTACGCACGAGTATTCAATTTAAAATATATAAAAAAAAAAAAAATTAACATCGATCTATTTATATAAAGACAAAAATTCATTATTATTTAAGTTCTTTACATTTGTGTATTATATGTTATACTATAAGATTTATTAAGATTGATGCGGACGATTCATATGGACATATGGTGCGTTTGAGTAAAAAAAAAGTAAGTCATTTTTAATTATATTAATTTATATCTATTTTAAATTGATCGGATTTTTTAGTATAGTTAAGTGTTTAAAACTCAATTGATCAGTCTCCAATTGATTTGAGAATAATATTAACTACACTGCGTGTTGCGCGCATTAGCCGTTGAGTATGTATTTGTGAAACGAACCCAAACGAAAACAGTCCATACTAGTATAGTGTATACTACATATGGATATGTGATATATATATATATATTAATCATTATAAATATTAAAATATATATGTGGTATGTAAGTTCATATATGTTTAGATTCAATAAGTTCTTTAGTATTGGATTTATTGTGGATATATTGTATATGCATTTATATACAATACGGCAATAATCAAACAAAGGAATTATAAAAATGTTTTATACTTTAAGAATTTAAATATTATTATATTACATAATATATTTTAGTTAAAATACAGCTTACGGATACACACAGTTTGTAAACTATAAGCTTCAAAAAATAAAATAATTTTATTAAATGCATAAAACGGTATAAGTAATTAAATTTTAATTAACCGTTTTATAAAAAATGTATTAAATAATAATATTAATAACATTTTAAGTAGGTATGTTATCGTAATTTAGCACAAATATTTTTAGTATGAACTTATGTGTATATGTATTGTATTTGACGTCATTACTCATCATTTTATACTTTATTATTAGATAGGCAATAGATTTATCGTTATTCGTTCAATACTCAAGTTTAACCTGTAGTAAACTATATTGATACATAGGTTTGAAGAATCATATTATGTATGATATAAGTTTATAATTATAAGCAAATAAAAGTAATAAAAATATTTATGACAACTGATATTCCTAACTCAATAAAATATAATTTAACGTAATACCATAAATGTTTTTACAATGTAATAAATATAATATGGGTGTTTAGGTGCTAAATAGTGTGACATTGTAGATGTATTTTGTAGCATTTATTTACATTGAATACTTATTATACAGCTATATATACAACATTTTTCTAGGGTCCACAATTCCATGTTTAAAATCTTAAATATATTTGTTTAATAGGTGCGTGCTTATTATTTTTTATTTTTTTTTAAAAATGACTAAGAATTGACATTTTTATTGATACCAAATAGCGAACACTACCTATAATATTTGTTAATTGATATAATCGTATTATCTATTTAACACTTTTATCGTATCTATTAAACGAATGGTAATTAAAACAACTATACATTACCTATTTATGAAATTGCATAGGTAATTAATAATTATAATTTGTAATTATGGATTACTTATTTTAGCAATTACTACGTACACGTAATTATATTAATTTTTTCAAAGTGATTAATAATTATATTTTTTTTTATCAAAAAGTTTTTCAATTTCTCGTGTACATATATAAGGTATACCCAATAAGATTTCTATATAGTCAGATGGTCTATAGAGAGATGAAAATTTTAAATTAATATTTATAACCAGAAATTATACATATCAAAACATATTTTATTCAAAAGTTACCTGTTTCGGTATTTTTTAATAGTGTTTTATTTATAATAATTTAAAACTATATACCTGTTATTTTCTTGCAGACCTTGGAAATAACATTCGGAATTTTTTTAATCAAATTATCTTCCCTGAATTATTATAACTTAATACAAACAGGAATCCAAGATATATAGATTTGCTTAGTTTAGTTCCGATTGGTATGTGACTGTATTGTACCATACATAATTTGTGGTAGTACTATTAATGAAATATGATACAGAAAATAATATATTATAATTACACTAAAAAGTCGATACTGATTTCTGAGTAAAATTGTGTTCATATTTTAAGAATTTTCTATATGATTACATATTTATAAGTATATATGTATATTGTATATTGTATATACACATATAGAACATACTAACGCGTGTACATCATACATTTAAAATGGCGAATAAATATTTTCAAAAATAATTTAATTATTAATATGTGTAATAACTTTTAAAACAATGGTTTATCATTTATCATTTTTAAAAATGTTTAAAATTGTAGTAGGTACTAGGTAGTATGTAATTGTTACTATTGTTTTATACTGCAGTATGTAAAAATTATTGTAATTTGTATTAAATAACGGCTTTAAGTATTTTATACTCATAATTTATACATATTAGATATAGATGTGCAATTTTTAAAATGTTTAAATATATGATATATCTGTCTTCCACCAAATAATACCAAATCTATGCTGATGTTTTTTCGAATGCGATAATAACTGATCATATATTTTCAAATAATAGACATCTATATCATACTCAAGCTCGTGATTTCCAAACCTCTCAGTGTCACCCTTTTCGCACGTTTTTTCCACCTCATAAATAATTTAACACTAAAGTAACATTTGCATTTTGCAGTATTAAACAAATGCAAATCAGGTATGTAAACCCGATTAAAATAAATTTTCATAAGACGTTACAAGTTCTTCTTTTACATTAACTCAGTTGACCTATAGTCTATAATCTGCTGCAATTATATGAAACTGTGTTTTTGATAAATTAAACACTTGTGCTAATTGTTGGTATAAACTATTTATACATATTTACATAATAACTTATACTTGTATATACCTGCTAGGTACAGTAAACTCGTAAAATCAGATATTTATTCGGCGTTCTATTTGTATACAGACAATAAATATTAAATATTATTTGCGAATATAAATACTTCAATCTCAATATATTTGTATAAAAATGTAAAATTTCTTTGTACACCTCAATGAGATAAAATAGTAATCCTGTTGTACTATTTATTAGTTCATTAATTTTATCATCATACCTTATATTTTTGGTGATTTGATTTTTCGATTCACTAACTTTAACCAATATCGACTATACTTACATATTACATATAATATATATATACATCAAACAAGCTTGAACTACATTTTTGATTTTGAATATTTTAAATAGTCGTAACAGTTACTTCCTTGGCTTTTTAATACTTCGAATAAATATATCTGACAATATGAATTGAAGTATGAGAACATAACCTACATAATACTTATAAAAATATTACAAGTGTAATTTTGTAATACCTAGATATATTGCTGAATAATAAATGTTTTGTAAAATATACTTAAAAACTAATTATTATCAACATCACATATTCACATGTATTAGTTAAGAAACATTTATGATTTATCATTATTTATCAATTATCTATCTACATTTATATATTATATATATATGTGTATATTATACGACTATATAAATTAATATTTCTTTCTTTATGTTCTAAAGTCTATATAGACTCAAAAACTATACCATTTTCATTATTTTGTAACTCCTTTTTTTAACCCTTTTAGGTTATTATAGAATGGCTTACACATACATTTTGTTTCGTCTAACGAGTATAGAATATTTTTTTTATTTATATCTTATATACAAGGTTTTGTAATTTTAAAATAAACTTATTTTTTTACGTAAAATAGAAAATATTTTCATCAGCCAACGCTATTAGTTTGTACAATAAAAATAAAAAATGTATTTTACATTATTACGATAAAAATGAATTATGTTTCTCATATTCAATTTTCTAGAAGAAAATGTATAGAACTTACATTTTGGTAGCTATATCTTTATCAAGTGCCTCTTCCTTAGTAGAAGGGTAGTTAAAGAGTAAAATTAAAATATTATCTTGTATTATATCATTTATCGTATAAAATAATATTTTATATATCTTTTAAAATAGATGTACCTACACTCTTATTTTATTTTTACTCTTTAATATTGAATAAAGCTTTAATCGTATTTACTTAATTACCTACCTGTTAATGCGTTGTATTAAAACGCCATTTTTAGGCACTGCAGGTGGAATGAAAATAATATTTTCTTTTATGACGAAACAATACGTTAGTATATTATACAATACATGATCCACGATCAAATAATAATCCGGTTGACCCCAATACAAACGTATTGGGTTTCTAAGTTTCTTCATCCTTTTAGATTTGCTAACTTTAACTAACTTTATACCAGACCATATATGGTGTACCTACATTCAGTGCTAGTCAAATCGATAAACCTATCATCAATTGAACTTGTAATCAACCTGAAAAAAACGACATAATGGCATGAGTATCTCTGGAATAGGTTTAAAATGATATATTTTTTTTTTATAGTAAAAACTACTTAATATTTAAGTAATAATGAAAACGAGATATCTATCTAAAGTAGTTTTCTATAATGGAGTTTCATTGATCGTCTAAAGTTGAAGTCTCTTCATAAATATTTATACATATTTTAATTCGTTAATTGCAATTGATTATGAAACTTGCAATAATTATTCATTTGATCGATTTTTAATTTTTAACTATATATTGTCCGCGAATTTTTTTACCTGTCCGTCTGGTTTGTTAATAATTCTAAAAATACGTCAATGTCAAGTAGTTTTAATTACAACTATTAGATTAATAGCTACATTAAAGAATATACCTAACATGGCTATTAACTCCGGAGTGCTCAGAATTGAATAGTAGACAAAATTTCCCATGGACGTAAACTAGGGAGGAGTGGCAACTGCCCCCCTAAAAAATTGAAGGGGGAATGCCATAAGCGCAATTTGGGGGCTTGGGGGATAAGCCTCTCCAAAATCAACCTTAACTCCTCAAAATATATCTCTCTGGAATATATATATAGATACATATATATACACAGTACATACATGCCAATTATTTAGCCCCCCCCCAAATTTAAAACTTAAATTGCGCCTATGGGGAATGCCCCCTCGATATTACGTAAATTTATTTGAAAAATATTATCCAAAAGGAATTTTAGATTTGTAAGAGATTTCAAGAACTAAAAAATATAATATTTTAAAAAGATTAACTATAGAAATAAAAATGAGTTGATTAATCAAAATGATATTTATTAAGTAATACGTATTTAGTCTTCAAATATCTTTAAGTATCTTTAAATATTAAATATATGGTATATCGATATAAAACAATATCGTCTATTATACAAATAAATAAATATATATATATGTATACATTATAAATTATACAATATTATGTTTTGTTAATAATGCTTTTCGGTATGCCAACGTTGCATTTAAAACCGTATGGAATCATTTTTTTTTTTTTTGTACCTAATATAAAGAATTAAATATCGTTATCTAAAGATGGTTTGATATTATTTTTAATTTGTTATCAATTCATCATATACACCACTATTATGGCATTTCTAGTTACAAAATTGACTAGATTTTTTGCGTTTATACAGGTTGGTCTTGCATAATGAATTGCAAGTACAACTATCGTATATTTAGCTACCCAAATTAGACCATTTTTTTGTCGTTTCTCTCAAAGAAATTTGTGCTGCTAGTGCCTCATTGACCTAAATAAACATCTCTTTGCATATCGAGAATTGGTTCTGACTGTTCCATTGCACATACATTTGTTCCTAAATTAGATATAGGTATCTCGTATGTTGTAGTATCACTATTACCATTAGTACTAAACGATTAAAATAATATGTAGTTATAGTTAATTGTTGCATATGAATTCCATTCAATATAAACATTCTCAGTGCGCTATATTTAATTTATTTTGCCAATTTGAATTAGGACAGGGTACATTTAATACATAAAAATGGATCTGTTCTTTTATCCGTTTCCGTTATATCTGTTATATTTATTGATATTTTCAATGGTTTAACTTTAATGAGATACTTAACCTTAACCTTTTAGTTACCTATATTACAATTTTTTTTTTTTTTGGTGGGGGGGTAAAGATATGTGTGAATTAAAAAATTCGTTTTTGCGGATGGTATATAAATACTATCTAAAATATTGCAAATACATGCTAATGACGTGTTAAAGCTAAACATTCATTATTTTCAAAAAAATATTTGAAATTTTTAATGTATCTATGTAGGGATTAATGAGTCGGAAACATGTATGTATGTGTTGATTATTTAGTGTCAAGTGGTTTACCTTGTAAAAATTAATGAAATGATAAATGATTATACCTAATACTAATTATCTAATTGTACTTAGGAGATATAATAACACCTTAATAATTAATAACTTTACTAATGATGTAATTAATATTGCCAACTTCGACTCGATTTTAGACATGTTACGTATGTAAATAATATCTAGGAAATTTTGAAAACTTACATTGTAAATAATGATTTGTTCGATAGAGACGTGCTTAAATTTACCTAAGGGCTAAGAGGACGCCATACCTCCGTCTTACAAGTACGTAACATACGAAATTTACGCTCAGCAGATCACGTGTAACTACGTTAGTTTAAAAATTAGAGTGAATCGACCTCAGTGGCGTACGCAGGGGGGGTGTCAGGCAGATATGACACCCCCCTTAAAAAAACATTATCTGTATTCGTATATTAGATATTAAAATTGTTCAATTTTTTATAGTAAGTTATATGCATATTATATTATATAATATAACGTAAATTAAAAATGCTCATTACTCATTTAAAAACTGAATAATAGTAAAAAAAACCAACATGCGAACACAGATATAATTTTCTTACCATCAAGTTTCATAATAGATTGATTCACTCTAATTTTTAAACTAAACGAAGCTACACGTAATCTGCTGAGCGTAAATTTGGCATTTATTGCTATGTTACGTACTTGTAAGTTGTAAGACGGAGACAACACTTGCAGGTATGACATTCTATTAAGCTTTAATTTTGTACAGAATACTATTATAGGTACTCAAGTCATAATATTTTAGTTTTTAATCCTATTCGTGTGTTATGTTGTTTGGTAACTTTTATTAAAATATAGTAAATATATTTTTTTAAATCGTTAACTACAGTTATACAGTGTAATGTCATTGAGGCATAGACCACATAATAAAACTATTGTAGGTATATCGGGGTAGTTAAAAATAGTTTTATTTTAAATATAAAAAACTTGTTTTAAACACATCAGCCCTGACACGTGTAATAAGAACGCTTTCCTGTTAACCGTACATTGAAACATTGTGTATTTTTCATTGACATTCTATAAATTATCGTACAAATATAAATTCGAGGATATCATTATTTATTAACAAATAGTTCATAGTACTAATATTTATCGGCATTACATCGTAGTTATTGAACAAACTTGACAAATTCAATTTAACATTCGATAAACAATTTATTTTATGTAAACGTAGTATAATGGATGATGTCCTAATCTTGTAATATTTATGATAAATAATTATACTTTTATTTTATTTTACATATTCTGTAATATTATATTCGTCCAATATTACACGCTCGTGAACTACATAGGTACTTAACAGATCTGATTATTATTTGTAACGTCTGTAATAATTGTGTACCTATTATAATATACTGTACCTACCTACACTAGTAATTTATTATATAATCTCACGTCATTGTGTATTTTGATTAGGCACTATTAAATCATCAATAAATATTGTTGTTAAAAAATATTTTTAAAATATGTATTTTTTAATAATTGTATTGATAAATACAGTTCAATAACATATTTTTTTACACGAGCATTCAGGATGCGTATTTATACGAGTAAATTATAAACTATTATGTTGTTGATTTGTACATATTATAATAATATGTATGCTGTCAACAAAACGTTTTACTTAATAATTTCCATCGGTTAATTCTTAATAGCAGACGATTTTGTTGTTGACTTTCACAACAATTCTGATCAACAATAACATATTGATTTTACAGCTTTAGAACTAAGTAAATACATATTATTTTAAAATAACAACGTAGGTACTTCTTAGGTACCTAAGACATGTTTGGTAAATATATTAAAATACTTGAGTTCATATTATGTAGATTACGTGCTAATTTTTCTGTCACAATCTATACGTATATAATATAAGTACAAGTGGTTGATTTATAATTTTCGACTTATAGAGATATCGCGTCAAAACACAATGGATACATTTAGAGTTATGAAATAGGTAATTGTACGGATATTTTAACTAGGTAGGTTTATAATTTATGTGTCAATAAATGAAAAATGAAAACCGCTAAAAAAGGTATAAATGTATAATAATATTATATAAACTAGTTTCCCATAATTCGTCGAAAATGAATATTGTATACGCGTACGATAATACAAGTGACCTTCATTTATCGTGTGTTATCGCATGTAACCGTTTGTAGGTGAAATTTTAGAAATAGTTAATTGCAAAACATGAAAATTGTATTTCAGTATTAATATAAAATATAATTTGATCGAAATTATAAATTTTTCATCAACTAAAACGTACTTTAGTTCGAAGAATGAATATATGTATTATAGGGATATGCATAATAGTATATTATGATCTGCGTAGTGTAATATATGTACCAGTGAAATCATTCAACGAGCTGTGTATATTTTAACTTAACACTACGCATGCTGAATAAGTTTTTAAAAAAGACCGATTAAGACATAATATTATAATTTATTCTAATAATAATATAATCATTATTCCGATATTTAATCAGTTGGTTGAAAAATGTGCAATGCCAGTATGTCATGTAATTATAAGTACCTATATAACCGTTTAGTATTTTAGTATGAATGTTATTAACCTAATTATTACCTAGTTATTTACCTATTTAAATAAGGAGTTGAGTAATAGCTTTTGCTTCTGTTTTAATTTTATTTATAGTGACAAGAAAAATTAATTTGATTTTTATCCATGTCATAAAGGTCGAATAAACACACAACCATAAGTGAGCCGTACGTTATATTATTTATAAAACATTTATATTTTTAACAAAAATTCAGTATTATTAATTATATTACAACGATTTGTTGTTTAATTGAATTGTTTGGTTTTGTAACATTTTGGATCAGAAAACTTAATTAAATTTTCAATTTTAAATGTGGCTATAAGTAGGTAAAGGTGTGGTTATATGATTACACTCGGAAAGAAAGGGTAAATATCTCAAAAAAAAAATCCTAGTTATTTTTTTTTTATAGGTGATTTAGAAAAACTAATAAAATACAACAAGAAAATGGGAATATTTTGTTATAAAATTTCAATTTAGAAAGGAATAATCGAAAAAACGTGAAAATTTCTTAATAATATTATAATAATAGCCTTTTAACAATACGGAACAAAGTTCCTAGTGAATATACTAAAACGGTGTTTTTTGCTGACATGTGATTAAAAATATATAGAAATCGTGCTTACACGAGAAATTTCATGAACAATATTATTATCTTTACGTTGATACGAATGAATTCCATCAATGGTCGAAATATTTTGAGTAGGTATATATGGGAGCTATTTTATTTTTAAGGCCGAGTTGAATATGTATATAGTACCTATGTACCTATTTTACCTACTTGACATATATATATATGCGGATATGGACTTAGTGGCTGGAATTTAAAATTACCATAGAGGGTATGACATACCCTTTAGAAAATATATATGTATAAAAAATAAAAAACAATTTACTGATGAAACGCAATAGCGTTTACGGTCACGATTAAAATGGCGTATTTTCGATTGTTTTAAAACGACATAATACCACGTAGATTTTCAGTCGACTGCCACTGTGGCAATGCCGGGAAACTATTTTTCGTCGCCGTGAAAATTTCAACCATAGTTTGGACCGCAAAATATTATACAACGCACGTGCAGCCAAACCGAGATACGTCGATCGATCGCTCGGACATGTAGACCGTAGTACAATAAATTATATAGTTTGTCACGTTTGTCCCCGTAGGCTTCTACACAGAATTACAGACCGTTATCAACAATTTTTCTAACACAAATTATTTTTGAAATACAGTTTTTGGACAATAATTACTATAGAGCTATTAATTATTGTGTGGTTAATCCATATATGATATATTATATGGACCCTATGTGCATCTTCCAAAATTACAAGTTTGCTGTAGGGATGATTTTTATGAATACCTTTGTAAAAACTATTTAAAAGTGACCTTTCAATTATTAAGAACGGTGATAATATAATAAATTGTGAAGTATTAAATATTAGACATGGGATAAACATGATAATAATTATTATTATGTGCAGACACAAGTCGCGAGTGATCGATTAAAAATCATCAGAAATGCAGTTTTTTTCTCAAAATTGAGCAATATAATGTAATGTAATATAATGTATTATATTGTACATAGCTGCGAGATTATCGGTTACCAATTACCATGATAACCTTATGTTGATCTAATAAAAAAAAAAAAAAAATCTATAAGCATTGATTATAACTTATAAGCGATGGTTGTTGTATAATATGTATGCGAGTACTTACGATTAAAATTACATTTATGATATTCTTCTCTCATATCATTATAATTTTATTGTTATACATCTGATGTTTTGATGGATTTGATAATATGTTTTGCACGCAAGTTTATTGAACTATTTAGTTTACGCAAAAATTAATAACGAACTTTAAATTAAAAAATATATATGGATTTAATATTTAATTATAAACGATTAAAACTAGGGGAATATTTAAAAAATATGTTTATTGTATAAAACAAAGAGTTAAATAAAATATAAACAAGTTAATATATGACATAGACGTTATTAAGACATCTGTTTAAATATACTTCATGGGTACTTGATATTTTCACCAAATATTTATAAGTATATAATAATCATTTTCAATACATGATGCAATTTTCAAAATATTTCGGCTCTTATAGATATGCAAAATATTTTAAATATATTGACACAATCATTTTTATTAATATTTTAAGTTAAGAATTCATAACATTTTACAATTTATATAACATGCCGTTTTTATATTTTAAGTTTGAAAAATTGATACAAAATCACTTGCTTATACCTAAGAATAGTTCATACTGAAATCAAAAAATATGAAAGAATAATTTTCTTTATAGACACTGTACCTACGTTCAAATTTGGACGAAATTATATATTTAACCTATGAATAAGCCTGCATATTTATTATTGTGTTATATTAGTTCGAAAACATTTACGTATATTATTATATCTTATAAAAAAATGAATTAAACTTGTAATATTAAAGGTAAAATTTATTTATCTATAACAGCAACATCATAAAACATAACACGAAAAAGTTAGTAACATCTGATACAAATAGTTTCCATTCAGGATCGTCTTTCATAAGTACCTACCTATATTCTATAATATATAATATACTATGATATTTCATCGAATTTAAACGTATCCATAATAGACAATAGTGACACACTTAACACCTACCGTACAGCCAAGCGATGACTTGCTGACATAAAACCTTTTTTTTTTTTAATCGAGGTTATATAATTGAACAATATTTTTGAGACATAAATAAACTAAGTAAAGTAGGTAACCCAAAAATGAGTTTTTCTATTACAAAATGAATTTTTTTTCAACTAAAATAACGTAACTTCTATATTAACAAAAATATCCGGTCAACGTAAGCCATAATGATAATAACACGGATTGTCTGAATGAAACAATTTATATTTTATTCCAGTCAAGTAATGTAAGCCTCAATGCAGGTACTCCGTATTTTGTTTTTAATTACTTAATATAGTCAACAGTTGTTTTGAAAAGTAATAGGAACATTTTCATTCAAGCAAGCCTGTTCAAAGTATATAAAGTAGATCCAATTTTCTACCAGAAATACCTTCAAATAAGTTGAATTTCAAAGCATTTTTACTGTTCCAAAAGACGACGTCACATAAAAAAAAATAAAAATAAATACACTATCGTTGTAAAATCAATACGCTCATCGCTTTGTCAAGAGAATCTAAAATATAAATATATCTTAGTATTATTATGTATAGACGCGCAGACAGATTTTGCAGTCTGCATGAAAGTAGTTGTTTTTTTTTTTTTTTGTTGCTTAGACGCGATATTATGATAGGTCACAGCAATATAATACAAAACGATGTCTTTGTATTTTATAATTATTATTGTTGTTGTTGTTTATATACATATTATTATTCTTGTCCATTCACCGAGATCGGTCGACCTTGTGGACGGTGTTTGCAGCGATCTCTAACTGAGTTCGCGTGTACCGTTCGACTCAAAACTAACAAAACACTAAAATATAACATATAGGTATTATATTATAATGATAAAAAATACGATATACCTGAGTTAATCGGGCATTGTACCTACTTCTTTACCCACAACACTCGTCTAACCCGTCCGCTAAATTATCGCATACCATATTACACGTCGTCGTCGTGTTTTAAATTTTAATATTGTTATTTACGTTCCCGCGGAACCTCGTCGGCGGCGCCGAGATCCCCTTCCCCGCGATGACGTCGAGTAACCCCTACCGCCCCGCGGGCACCGCCGACGCACCGGCGCTCGTCGTTATAGACCTAACGGCCGGTCGACCGGCAGCCAGTAACAGTGTTCGCTCAGCTGCGGTTCGTAGGGCGCTGCACGTGCACGGCCCCAATTTCGACTTGCCTATAGCTGTTATTTGTTTTTTTTTTTGTTTTGCAACAGTTTAATCGTTTTATTCCACCGGTGTGTGTGTGTCGTGTTAAGACGTGCGCGCGCGACCGACAGTGTTATAAAAATATATTCCAGAACAGTATATTATATACATAGTAAATAGTAAAATATCGTAAAATCGTAATTGTTTTCGGTGTATAAGGTACACGTTTTAAGTATATTATAATACGTTGTAAAGTTCGTCGTCGAACTCGATTTTTGTCCACCCGGTGCGAGAAAACGAACGGCGCATACACCGAAATGCATTTCGTCAACGACGTGTCCAAGTTCCTTTACAGCAGTCTCAGGAACGAATCGAGCAGGCTCAGGGTACGTATATCTAGTGCCGTGACCCCAACCTATATAATATTATTATACAATACTATTATACGAGAGCGATATTCATATGTATGTACTATGATATAGGGGTTTTGTTTTCGGTGGTATATTATTATTATATACTCGCGCGATCTATGAACTATTATAGTAGGTAGCACACTTTTTGCCCTCCGATATCCGAAAAAAAACACCAATATTTTATTTCTAACCCCTTTCGAAGGGGTTAATGGCTGGTGGATACGCGTAGGTTAGGTGTAAGTGCGAGGTTATTGCAATATACGTTATATTACTGCTGCTGTATACCGCACTTGTCCGCCGACGACTGCTTGATGACTGTTTACGCTGTTTTTCCGCGCGTTTCGCATTTCACCGCTCGCAAGCCACAGACCTCAGTTTTGACGATACAACGTCGTTGTACACATTCCATCCGTTTGCGAACCGCCCATTGCACTGCATGCAATGCGTGTGCGATACGGATCGCAAATGTACGGCGTACGACCGGTAAGGTTAACGCTATATCGGAGATATTGTCGTTTATTCCGCATTAGTTCATGTATTTAATTTGAGTTCCAGTAAATCCGTAGGTTATTATATTATGTACGCCGCGCTTCCATAATAATCCTTGGGTTTGACCGACGTAGGTCGCCGTGTGCATACCTCCACGCGATTACGTCTCACTGTATCAAGATCGCCCGACTCGTTATCATTCGTTGTATCATAGTGACGAGTACGCTGTGTGTTTGTCTCTCTAAATCCTTGGACAGACCACACAAGGTAGGTATAATAATAATATAGGAATAGTAGTAATTACTAATTATACAAGTGTCGTGGCCACCGTGAATACGATTGTTCAGAATTTATACGGACCTTGACTGATCGTTATAAAATAACGTATTGTATTTACGTGTGTGTGCGTGTGTGTTTTAGTGAAGTTACAGACAAACAGATAATTAAAAAAAAAAAAAATACCCCGTGTTCATTATTGTTATTTTTGAGCCTATAGCCGCACAAAAGCATTATTATTAAAGATATTATCGCGTAAATTTCAATCGTTATTATAATATGTATACCTACACAGACGGTAGTTTTGTTTACATGTTTATGAACTACGACCTATTCACATCGATCTACATATGTACCTATATTTCCTATATTATATATCGAGCATAATAAATAATAATCATTTGTTGTCTTATGTAGGTACTTTTACCTATTGTTATATGCGAATCGCCAATAGGATATAACAATAGGTAATACCAGATTCTCGGTATAGGTACCTAATCAACTGACTATATTGACTATTGACATAATAAATAGGTGTTATGTTCTAATGTTATAGTTCGTGTTTATATAGTTGGTTATTATTTGTACACGATTGCTTATCGAAATATGTTCTGCGCAATTCACTGGGGTATTCTTAAATCGTTAATACCTTCCTATCTAAAAAAAATATTGTATCCACAAATTTGGAAATGTTTCAATTAGATTTGGCTTTCGTCAAGGTTAACTCATTAAGTAATCTTGAGTTCTGGTAACTGGTGTAAAATAGTTATTAGGTGAATACTATTAGCCGTAGGTAGGTATGCGTCGTCTACGTTTTTTCGTGCGATTTAACATTTCCTCTTCAATAATATTCATTATATTTTATTAATAATACGTAGGTATTTAATGTTAAATAGTTTTAATATTTCATGTAATTTGTATTTAATACTAAAAAAATAGGGTTGACTGACGATGATCCAAACACCTGTATCTGCCTATACGAATAATATTATATTAATCGTACAAATAATTTTATTCTCTTTGAATTTGATAAAATAATAATTATCCGAGTTTGGTAATAAAACGAAGTACTTAGTATTTACAGTTTGTCAAAAAAGTAGAAAGGTTAAGATAGGTTTCAGAAACCATAAATATGTATAATGTATTGTGTATTATAGTGTTGCCCAATCTTTTTTCTTATGACAACCTACAAATTTACTTTTGTGTGGTAGGCACCTCTACCAAAAAAATAAACTTATCAACTATGCCATTAATCATAGTTTAGTAATATAATAATCATTTTTTATTGTAAACAATTTTATTATTTAATTTTAATAATATTATGTAATGTACTTCTGTACCTATATTGTATATCTGAGTACTTCTGTTAAATATTACGATATTTTTAAATTTAAATTAATTTTAAATTTTCTTATTGTTATCAGTTGTTAGACCAATTAAAAAAATGTTGCGTTTCAATTTTGGGTCGAGATCTATGTATTGGCAAACATTTATGCGTAGTCTTCTACAATTTAGGGACTATAAGGATTATAAATTACAATATAATAATTTCGATACCAATAATCGACAACAAGTAAATAATCTGCAACAGTGAGCATTAAGTTGAATATTTGATTCTTAAACATTGAATATGATCGTTTGTGATCTTTTTCTTTCTATAGAAAGATATATATGTATACATATATATATACTTACTAGATACAATGATTTACACATTTATAAAACATATTTGATCTACTATCGAATGATAATTTACTGTATCAATCCGGTTATTGTGTTGCTTTAGTTTATGAATTTGTAATTACTACGAATATTATGCATAAACATTTTACATACAGCAAAGAAACATAAAGTACTTGGTACTTAGTAGTTTCAGTTAGTAATAACTTACCTACTAAGAATAATAGTGACTGAAATATTAACAAGCTCTATTAACAACTTTATCAAGTGGTTATTTGGTTATTAAAATTCTCTTATTTTCATATTCGTTGAATAGTTATAAACTCATCAATCGGATTTAGAATAAAACGTCATACGTTTTTTGTATACAATTAATAATTACTAATATGCTTATAACCAGAACTCTTATGATTATATTCGACGTAATTAACATGTCATCGTGTGTCGATTGACAAGTACTTGTCGTACCTTTGAGGATATAAGCAATAAAATTCTCATTAGTATTCTCGAAAACCAAATGTACTGCATGAAGAATTTTTTTTAATCATTAATTTTTACCAAAGTGGTATGTGTTTGAATTGTTGAAGTATCATCTTTACACATGAGTAATACTAATAATAACTTAAGTTGGAGTTTGTAAATCTAAGTATTATAATATGCTTTTCAAGATAACCTTTTCTACTTAATAGTAAAAACATTAAAAACACAGCGTTTATTAAGAATTCAGAATTCTTTGAACTTTGATATTTTGATATACATTTTAACGATTAATACTTTCACTATCATTTTTTCAGAAATCCTGCTTGATTGTGAACGGTTAAATAAACATTTTCAAGAACGTTTACATTTCGTAAAAAGGAATATTAAAAAATTTGAATCATCGTATATATGTATAAAGTATATTATTTCCATATTTCTATTAGGTATACAAAAGATAAATGACGAATACATATTTTTAGTAAACATATTACGATTTCATATTTTTACTAATAAAATGATTTCAAAATAGCGCGTTGTCTCATTTGTTATAATATTATGTAGTCGTGTATCAATCGAAAAGTAGAATATTAGTTACGGCATATCGGCATTGTCCGTAAAGCGTAAACATAATAATCCACAATATTACGTTCATACAGGCATGCGGTCTATTAAATAATGTGTATATACTATAATATAATGTATAAAATCGATTTTCAGACACGCACGATACTGAATTTCATTCATCTATTATTACTGACTTAAAAAAAATATACAATATGTGTCCTATTGAGTCCAGTCGGTTTGTGTCTTTTGATGTACTTGATGATTACACCCTGAAGTTATATAATGTGCGGCTGCCACTAAGTACTACAACTGTTCGGCGCAGATGTCAATATAATATGTAAACCTTGATATTATTTTCAAACGACTTGACTTAAATATACGACATAATTTTATACTCATATTATTAAATATCTTCCACGTAAAGTAATTGAGTAGTGTTAGTGAGTAAATATATGGTCGTATACTGCTATTCTATACCTTAAAGTTTTAAAATATCAAATAATCGTAATTCTCATACTGGATTAAATCACAAAATATACCTATATATCTACGTATCTATATTTTTCATTTTCAAACCTCGAAAGACTGTATCTCGTTTACCCTGAATAATACTATAGCTAGGTATCTATTATATTTACCTCATGCCTTGAAGGTGTAAAAAATATAAAAATCTGAAAGTCAGACTTTTTATCAGTCATTATATTTACGTGCAGTATCTACGCTTTTAATGCGCCAAATATATACATTTTTTGAAGGTTTGACTTACTATTATTATTGTCTCTACCCACTAAATCAAATTCGTTAAGGATATCGTGTGATTGTACCAAAAAAATGATCGATAAAGTAGTACCTTTACTTATAATAAAAAAAAAAAAAATACATTTTTGTACCTGTAGGCTACCCATTACCCAATGGACATATTTTTATTCATATGCGACCATGATGGGAGCGACTGTATGGTTATATTTTTATTTCACTCAGAACTGCCAATGCCATTGTGCAACGTTCATTGAACGGACACAGGCAGACGAGATATAATACAGTAAACATAGGTATTATACAGGTATATTTAAATTCCTGTATTTAAAATAAATATTTTATACTGTTAATCGTAATACGTAGTTTAGCTATAATAACAAATAAAATCAACAGGTGACCTCTAAAAAATAAGCTGGTATGTTTTTCAAGAAGTTTTGTTGGCCCTGATCGGGTCCACGACTTTTTCATTTTAACAACACACGCCGATATGCACCTATATAAATTATTATTTAATGTAATATATTATGAAAATTGTTTGTTCCTCGTGTTTGGAAATTGTATAGGAATGCATAAGAATTGTTATTTTATTTGCGCGTCTTGTAATAATTGTAAGCAATACACTATTCTACAATTATTGATTTATGTGTCAATGACTCTTAAATTATTCCCTTTGATAATAATATGTTCACTTGCCGTTTATGTAGAAACAGTATTTAATATCAATTACCTAAATGGAATTTATAAGTTCTATGAGATATTAAATTGACCTATGTGTCACATAATAAAATTATATATTTATTGATAAAATTCCTTTTTTGTTTTCGCGCTACATATTAACAATTTGCACGAATTCAGAAGTATACGTTTAAAATATAACACATTTTTCGTTTTATAGAGCTATGCGGTGAACTGCGCTTACAAGTATCCGACGAAAGTTCGAATAGTCGAAGTAGGACCGAGAGATGGTCTACAGAACGAATCTAAAAACATACCAACGGACGTCAAAGTGGAATTCATCAATAGACTGTCTGCGACGGGACTTCAAAACGTTGAAGCTACAAGGTGAGTGACGAATATTTAATAACATAATGGTCATCGTATACACTGCAACGTGCATTTTACGTGTAACCTGCAGTAATCACCAATGGCATCACTATAATCATATTATTATAACCTATAATATATGAATATAATATGTACCTAGGTATTATTTATCAGCAATTAGGTTTTTTTTTTATTATACTAATTAATATATTTATTTTACATAAAAAATATATCCAAGGTTCGTTTTGATTTTAGTTTCGTTTCCCCAAAATGGGTGCCGCAAATGGCCGACCACTCGGACGTGTACAGCAGGATCAACAAAGTGGCCGGTGTGTCGTATCCGGTGCTGGTGCCGAATATGCGAGGTCTACTCACAGCCGTACGTATACTTACAAATTTATTCGACTCGGGTGTTTTGTATGCCCTTATTTAATGTTTCGATATCGTTTTCAGATGCAACACGACGTTAAAGAAATCGCCGTCTTCGGGTCCGCTTCTGAAGGGTTTAGTCAAAAGAACATTGGCTGCAGCATTGCCGAGAGCCTGGAAAGGTTCGAAGATGTAGTTTCCACTGCTTTGGACCACGGTATCAAAGTCCGTGGGTATATCTCCTGCGTGTGCGGGTGTCCGTACGATGGCGCTGTATCGCCCCAAGACGTCGCTAAGGTAGTTGAAATACATAATTCACTCATGTATGAAATATTTTTTTTAAGACAGAAAAATATTTTAATATTTTATATATAGTAGTAATAATATGTATTTTATTGAATAATATTTAACAATAAATAAAAGCGTAAAATAAGCGTATACAATTTACATGATACTCTTCCAATAAACCCGTAGCTTGTTTTGAAGTGAGTGAGTTTAAATAAAGACAAATATAAGAAGTTAAATTAATAAAATTATTTTCTGAAAAATTATTTAAGTAATAATAAAAAAAAATAATAATAATTTATAGGTTAACACTATTAGTTATAATATATTACATTATACTAATACTAATATATTATTAAAATTTGACTTTTTAATATGATTTATTAGCATTTTCTGATTTTTAATTTTTTCAAATCAATAATGTATTGTCTACAAAGGTCTATTCCTACGTGTATTATATTCATATTTCCAAATCGTTTGTTAACTTTTATAATATTTTATAAAATTAATCTGTTTAATACAATACATAAATTAACTGGATATGCGTAATTATTATATTAATAAATCCGAGTATCTGGTTGTAACAAAATTGTGTTTATGTAAATATTTAGATATCCGACGCGTTGTACAAAATGGGCTGTTACGAGATTTCTCTTGGAGACACAATTGGTATCGGCACACCGGGCTCAATAAGGGCAATGTTACAAGAAGTCATGGAAATTGTGCCTGTCGAAAATTTGGCTCTTCATTGTCATGATACTTATGGACAAGCGTTGTCTAACATACTTACTGCTCTTGAGGTACGCACAATAAGCGCTGTTATCCTGAATCCGTGAAAATAGCCAAAAGCTTGACTCCAATACCTAGAATAGGCCTATCTTAACATTTCTAGTTGTCGGATAAATTTTATTGCGACGCATTTTTATTGACGACTTAATTTAAATCTTATTTATCATACGTCATAAGTGTTTTTTGAAGAGAGTATATTAATTTGTTCAATTAAAATAATATTGTAATAACTAATAAGTAATAACACGGATGAACAAATGAAGAAACATTAATATAATATTATATTCATTTTCATTAGGGATGTGAATCTATGAATTTGCACATCAATAAATAAATAAATTTAATTTTAAATTCAAAATAAGTGCACTATACACATTTGGTATAAATCAATTTACCAAATTTTAGTTTGCATAATTTCGAATGTTTTGGATTTTTAGTGGGTACATAGTATTATATTGTTATATTTTATTTTATGGTTTTTTGTTTCTTTCAATACACAAATATATTATTATGACATCAGAGTATAGTCCAGTTATGCAGAAGATCCCTAACAGGCAAAGAGTAGGTAGACACACAAGTCAGGAATACACATATAAGACTTATGTAGGTGACAATTTGGTTGGGTATTTTAACAAAAAAAAAAAAACAAAAATACTTAACCCCATTAATTAATAGATAAATACAGTTAGGCACACCACTACATTTGCGTAATATAATATTACTCAATGGGTACTCTAAATATAATATTATAATGGAACGTTACTTTTCTTGTTCTAGATGGGAATTTCAGTATTCGACTCGTCGGTGGCCGGTCTTGGCGGCTGTCCTTACGCCAGAGGTGCATCTGGCAACGTGGCTACCGAAGATCTGATTTACATGTTGGAAGGTATGGGCATCGAAACTGGTGTTGACATGGACCTGTTATTGAGTGCTGGCAGATATATTTGCGAAGAGCTGGGAAAAAGTACGGAATCGAAAGTGGCCAGAGCGCTGTCCGGAAAAGAAAAACCCATGAAATTCTTGCAATCCTACAGAAATCAACCATCACTCAAGAACTAATGATCTTCTCAACGCCTATAAATTATTCCATTTCACTCATTCGCACTCGAATTATCTCTATACGCTACCTATCGTTTTGTGTAATTTAGTGAATTTTTAATTATTTATAAAAGACTGAATCTATTATGTTTATCGTGAATGTCACTTTGACCGTAATTTTTTTTTTATATTTAACTATCGTATATGAATTATTTATATAATATTTTATTTTATGACTATATTATTACTTTCGCTATTAAACGCATTGCACGTGGACAAATACCCGATCATCTGACATATAGGCATAATTTGTGAAAGAGAGGTGTACTTGGGTTGTGGGTGGTTTAGCACCTAAATACACTTCTCTAAATTATTTCATCGAATTGCGTCCAATTGTATTACCTACTCAAGCTATACGATTTTTATGTGTAAACTTATCTGTTAAAAATGATTTGTATGTTTTCCATCCGTGAATGTATTTTTTTAGAATGATATTATTAAGTAGTAACCTAATATTATATGATATATTTTTATAAACGATTATTTTTAATATATTTAAAATTAAAATCAATAAGTTTTACATATTTAATGGTTCTATTTCTATGTACGATCAAGTTATTTATTTAAAAACTATGATTTTTAAACTCTGATCAAAAAATTGAAGAATAAGAACAAGTGAATAATTAGCTTTGGCTAATGTATGATTTAGGTGGTCATCAGTTACTAGTTTTAACAAAAAAAAAGTAATAATAAAAATCGTATATTGTGTTACTGATTAGTGATTTTCAATTCTTAGAAACAAGTGCAATAATACATTATGGATAGCTTTTTATTATGCAAATAACAAAGTAATCAATTATAACGTAGTAGTGTAATAATATAAACAAATACGTCTGAATAATCAATTCATTTTGATTTTTGTTGAATACTTTTAAGTTTTAATATAGCTATTTATTTATCGTTCGTTTATATTATAGACATTATTTAATTAATAATGTTTTTAAATAAACAAAAATTGTTCAGTGGCAAAAATATACAGTGAAAAGATTTAAAAAAGTGATAAAAACCAAATTCAAATAAATAAATAACATAATATATGTTTACGAATATATGTTTTAGTATTTTGATGTACCATCTCGAATTATGGTAAATCATTATTTTTTAAATAAAGAAAATATTTCATGTAGGTATCTAATTATAGTAGTGACAATCAAGACATATTTTCTAATGTAAGAATCTAATATAAGAAATATTTATTATGTTAATTTAATGCTGCGAAAGTGTTTTTATTATTTATTTTTTTATAAACAACTTGGCCTCGAAGTAAACAAAAATAATGTAACTCTAATAATAACTTGAAACTTTTAAAAATATTTACTACGCTAATTTTAAGTTTTAACGTTAAATGTATATGCGACAAATTCGTTTCTTTTAGTTTAGTTATGAACGTTATGAACTGTATACATTAACAAACTTTTAAATATATGTGCAATAAATTATAGCAGTAAAAATAAGCAAAAATTTAGATGACAAAATTATTTTTCTTTTAAGTTACAACACGAAAATAGGAATAAAAAAATAATAAACGAATATTCGTCAACACTCAAGATAATGTTTTTGTAGTTTTTATTATCATTATCAGTACATATGTTATTATTTCATTATATTTTCTTTATTGAGATTTAAATTCATTATCGAACACTACAGAAAATAAAAACTTAGAAATAAAATGGCACCAAAAACATAAGTCAAATTTATTATTATTAACTTTTACTTGCAAACAAAACTTCAATTTTAATTGTCCATAAAACTATGAATAAAAATGTTTGAAAAAACATGTGTGTACCCACTACTGATGACCTGATAATTTTTAAAACCTAAGATATGTTAAATACTTTTTTGTATACACAATACACATTAAAACGCATTATGTAATAACTACTATATAACTAATATATATTATATATACTATATAATAATGTTAAACATATTTGTCCGAACTTAATTGTTTCATCTAACAAATTAATAAAAAAACTACGAGAATGCATTACAAATTCACAGAATTTGCTAAGAATATTGTTGCTCAACAGCTCAGCGATATAAATTAACTTGTTACCTAAATCCAAAAGAAAATACTATTAACACTAAATTAAAATGTACAATTTATATTATATTATATTATTACTTATTGAAAATTTTGTTGAATTTTCAATAAGTAATAAATAAGGATCAATAAGGAAAAAAAAACCTAATTAATATTTCATAAAAAACATTATGTCATATAATATGATATATATTATATAATATTATTGTTCCTAATTAGCAGTATAATGTAATTATATACAAGTACATGACGTCAGCCATCGCCATCTGTTTCCGTTCTATTACAAGGCAAATGTATAACGCTTGTTAGTGTTAAAATTAAAAAAATAATAATCATTTAAACTTTCGAGAACAAATTTAGTATGTTCCTTACAGACTCCGCTTGTTATATTATGAGATAAGTCTATATATGGAAAAAAGCATTGACGAAAATATCATAATATTTCCCACCTCCAACCTGTCAAGGTTACATAGGTTAACATAGGTATACGGTAATGGTAATCTATATAGCGAGTACAATAATATATATATCATTTAAAAATGACAACGACCAATTGGTGAGCATATAGATTGCATTACTTTGGTAATCGTTTAATCATTTTTATTTTTTTTTATCAGGCCAGTATATTTTATTCAGGTACGACGAACTTTTAACATGCAGAATGATATTATATTGTGTTTATTTATCTCTAATTCTTAACGAATTTTCAATTACAACTATCATTTAAACATACGAGATTAGAATATGCGTACAAGGTGAGATTAATAAACTCGAGCAAACTAATCTTTTGTTGGTTTTATAATTATAATTGTTACTAAATAATTTGCTGTTTATCGCAAGGTTGAGTACATATAAATAAAACATTCCGGATTCACATTGAAATTGTATATTTTAGATTTCTGTATTATATATATTTGTGAAAATCCCAATACACACAAAACTTATTATGTGCGTACATTAATTAGCTATAAAGACTTATTTGGACATACGCCATCCAAATTCGGATGAAGCATAGGTTTGTATTACCTATTATCAGGTAATTATTAGGTATTAATAGGTATTTATTATTTCGTATGTCCTATATATGGACGGCTATATACGCGCTTTTTAAGCGATCTATTTACACATAATAACCTATGATTTACCTACATTGGTTTGTCGGTATCAAATTCTACGCTGACTTTAAAATTGATTCAGCTTAAAAATTGACTGTATAGTAATCACCAAATGCTCAAACAATAATATTATAATAATTAAACAAATAAACCACTTTGGGTTTTATTATTGTCACGCTCATAGTATGTTATCGTCGCGCTCATTTTTACTGTAAATGTATACTACATTATAATACATATGTGTTAAAAAATTATCTTATTCATTTATTGCGCTCAAATACAGACTGTAAATATTATTTTATCGAATAAAAACAAAAATACATTTACATATTACCAATGTAAAGTTAAACAACAATCAGTTTAGTTGTTTAGTATATAAAATATACAATTCGAATACTTACTAAAATTAAAAATTGAAAAGGACAGAGGTATGCTATATCAAATATTATATTAGAGATCTGTACGGGTCGACAAAGGTAAATATAAAAGGTATCTTATCCGATCAGTTTTATCCTCTTATATTCAAATATAAAAAAATCCAAAAATTAATCCAGTGCGACCCGAAAAAGTATACAAGTTCTCTGATTTAAACCATTATGATACCAAAATTATGAACGGCATATTAAACCAAACGTTTTGTTGTGATGAAGTGATTTCTGGTTTTTGTGACCGCATTGGACGGTGTGATCGTAATTTGCAATATCGATTATTAATTTATTATCATTTAGGTTATCAACTTATGACTTATGAGTTGTTGTAACTTATAAATTCTGCGATGGACTATAATGATAGGCAGTTATTACATAAATCTATAATAGTTTAACTTTAACCTGTACACGACACAAGTACGTTAGAACGGTGGATTGGGACTTGGGATGATGTAAATGGGTTTACGGATCCCTTCGACTTATGTAGTATTTAATTTATCTATTGATTTTTCAAATAGTTTTTTTAGATTCTGAACGAAGTGATGAATGTATTGATTCTACATAATAATGTGTGTTTTTTTGTGCCAGTGTATACTAGAATAATTATCGAAATAATGGTTCAATTTAAAACTTCAGGGGTGGTTTCCGGTGGCAACTCGAATATCCTTGGTGCATTATAAAAGTCAAAAGTAAGAAGTTTATAGCAGTTTCAAGAAAATCGGGAAAAAACCACAAAAAAGTGAAGCATAAACGGGAATTATTAAAAATAAATAATTATAAATTTGTTTTTAATATAATATATAAATTGTAAATTAGCTTCCGAATAAACATAATATAATCCGATCTGAACCATCACGACCCGACTTTGAATATTGGCCCAATCTCAGATCGGACATGGTACTCTATACTAGTCTATGCTTTAAAAATATTAATAATGTAATTCACCTAAGACGCCTATATAATAAACAAATCAATGTAATATATAAGACTTAATCACAATACTATAGCTTGTCGTGCTACATTCGCATTCGTATAATGAATCTTAGATATTTATATTTTATAAACATAATTAATCATCATAAATCAATGTATCGTGACATAAAGTAAAGTACTTACAGCTGTATATTATTATAATATGTGACTTATACTAATTTAATAAATTATAATATGGAACTGCAGTTGCATTCGTATTATTATTAAAGTTGGTATTCGGTATATATTTGGTACTGTCGACACGAATGTGTTAAAATTTTTGAAACGCGTACTTTTTTTTTTATTACTTATTATTTATGTGTGACCAGTGTAAATTACAGTTATTATTTATTTTTCAAGTCTTCAGTTAAGAAAAGGTACATCTTTTAAAATTAAAATTATATAATATAAGTTTATAATTAAATTTCGTTACTTAATCAAATGTATATAAATGATAATAATTGCGATAATACCTATATTGTAATAAATCACATACAGTTAATTCTTAGTTTTTATTTTCATACATATTTAGAAAGTTTGTTTCGCAGATTTTAATTTAACATATACAACTTGAATAAAACATTCTGTTTATGAGGTTTCAATTAGTTTTAATTTTTCGTTTCAAGACTTTGCTGCATTTTTTTTTATAACTATAAAAGTATTAGTAAATATAATAATCAACCTATAAAATTTTTAATTTACAAAAAAAAATCTCATCATATATAAACTACCTATTCATTTCATATCGTAATTAGCTGATTGACTATCTAAAACCAAATTCCTTATATTCAAATAAAGAATATTTTATAAGACGTAGCTGTCAGCTATAGGATAGCCTCATAGATTCAAATATGTAATTATTAATATTGATGGGCGAATGGTGTCATACACATTCATAATATTTTTCTGCACGATGTTCAAATTGGTTTTTTTGATGTGAAACAACTGCTCAGGTTCATCTTGATTCTTGATCCTCAATCGCCATCGACTAGTGCAGTTACTACATCCGTTACGACCACTAAGAAACCTTCGACAAGGCAGTATCAAAAACCGAAGCCGTATTGCATGTAATCCGGCAGCTTATAGTTTTAAATTTTGTTGAAAACAATTATTAATCCCAAAAATCTGAACCAACCACAATAAGGCGTAAAAGAAGTTAAAACATCAATATTGAGCAACAGATACAAACTCTGACACACACAGTTTTTAATCATATAGTTATATTGCTTATTTAGGTACATATAAATTTATTTTCGCCATAAAAACAATAGAAATGTTGTTTTCAAGAAAATGATTTTCCGGTGTTAAAATATATTTATTCATCTTTGCTAGATAAATATTTCGTCATTACTATTCTGAACGTTCTACCCTATACTTCTCATCAATACATAGTAAATAGAATGTGTCTCAAACGGTAGCTGTTAATAGTTTAACACACCTAGACAAAATGTACAGCTCGTGTCCGAATATCACATTATTGCAGCACTATCGAAAAGCAGAGCTCCATCAGAATGACCCAATCCTTTCCAAACGTGGCATTCGAAAATTATGAATACGTAACAAAGGCACCACATTCTTCAGTAATAGCGATCGAAGAGCGCGTATGTGCAGGAAGAACTGAAAGTTGAAAGTGATAGTTTAGCCGTTGGAAAGGAAAAACCGAAACGCCGATCACTATGTAAGCGAGTAAAAAGATTTTGTTTTGTTGCGGAGAGCATAGTTTAAGTTTTTCATGTTGTTAAATATTTAATTTAATTATTTTAATAAGCAAACCAACGAAATACTCAGGCGACCATGTGCAATGTGCATAGACTACATTATTTTAACAATAATCAGCTAATATAATTAGTAGGTATATTTTTGTCTTGTGCATCAGGGGTGTAAAGTTTGTTATAGTATAACAGACAAATAATCGAAAAAAAAATTGTCTGGCTATAAAAATATACTAATTATAGCTCTCCGAAGTATTTCATTGGTTCGTTTATTAAATAATTAATATCACATAAGTTATATTAAATAAATGTTTTCGTTGAATAATTTAATTGGTTTTTATTTGATACAGATATAATAGTATAAAATTCCAAAACGCTATTTCTTTTTGTTCAATAAGTCAACTAAAATATTACACTAATTACGGCATTGACGATATTGTACTTAAAGTTTACGCCTTAAATTTAAACGCCATATTAGCTATCACGTGTTTTTATAACATTTTCTACATTTTTATAATTATTTAAATACCCATTTTAACATACAATAATAGTTCAACTACAAACGGTTTTTTTTTTAAATTTATATTTGCATATAGTATCCAAACAACTATCTTGCTTAAAAATAAAATAAATAGTGAGGAATAGAAAATAATCTATTATAATTTGTGCATGAGTCGCTCAAGGCCAAGGCCACATGAATATTTTCAGAAAGTTAATTTTGATAGAAAATAAAATTAATGCGTTGCTATGTTCTAGACTTCTAAAGTTCTAAACTATTAAAATACATATTGTTATAGTTCAATTGTGATGTTCATAAATATTAAATTCATTTTTGTATAACAACATAAATTATTTTCCAGAAAAAAAGGTTTGATAATAATTTTTTTTAGATAAATTTAAATTTGTATCTGAATAATCTTTTTCTTTTTTTCTAATTTTCGAGAAAAGTAGATAATTGCCTTATTGGAAATTAAAATAAAATACAGAAGAGCCAAGATCTTATCATAAAACAATTTGATAGCTATTTTATTAGGTACCCATAAGGCCATAGACTTATCATCTATATTATAGATTCTATAATATAATAATATATTACCATGGTATTATTATATTGCTTCACCTATTACCTATTTTTATTGTATTATTTTTCTTTTTATGTTAGGAGAAATTTACTTACCAGAGCAATTATTAATTAACTGTATGTGAATCCCTAAAATAGCTTAACTGCTCAACTATAAAAAAAAGTATAAAAATTATATTTAATTCAATTAGTGAAATTGTCAAATTATTAATGATACGGTTACAAATCGTATTCAATCATTAATTAAAATAGTATTTGGATTAAACATTTTTAATTAAACTTCAGTGTAAGAGAAAGAGGTATATTATAATATTAAAAACATTAAAAATTAATGAGGTTTTTATTTAAAAAAAAATCTGAGAACGTCATTGTGATGCTAATAATGTAAAAATGTAAATATTAAAACCCATTTGGTGCAGAAATATTGAAAAAATGTATCAAAAATCTGTAATACTGCAAGTAAAATAAAATCATGTGACTTGTATAATATATGTAATATATATTATACCCTTTTTTTTTCTCGATAAAAATTCAAGATATTTTTGACATATTATATTATGTCATGACAATCATCGATGAATTTATCAGATATTGTGTGCATATAATAATATAATATAATTGAATACTTATATGCAATATGCATAATACATGTATATTGATGCATTTTCTATAGGCCCCTTTTAAAGCCAATACCTATGCAATTTTCTCGTTGAATATGTTTTTCGTGACGTGAACTTTATAAGTTCCTATATTGATCGTATGCTTGTTTCCGATATAGTACAAGATGGGTGAGTGACTTACACGCTGATGAGTGCACGTGTGCGCGTGTACCTAATATAGGTACACTGGCAGCGGTTGAGTTGCAGTGAAATTTGCGTCGGACGGCCGCTTACGAAAATCGATTCTACAGTGCTAAACGGAAAATTATAATAAGCATTTATTATTATATTGTTATCTGTTTCATTACGTGTTTCTGGAACAATTATTTTAGAACACTCGTAATCAAATCGAACAACATATTCTGTGAGAATCCCACATATTGTTGTATTATACAACTATAATATTATATGCAAGTAAACAGCACCTATAGGTACATTGTAATGCAGACATTTATTGCTTAATATGCGGTATATTATATTATACTTGTGTCTGCGAAAAATATATTTTCTCATGGTTTCTAAGATTTGTTTTAAAACACGGTATCGAGCAGGATGATCTTCCGTTCAAATGTCGAGATCCGAGATTCAAAAACGATCCATTAAATAATCAGCCATCGAATACACTGTGAAAAATTTAAAAACAATTAATCTTCGGGAACTCGTACCAACTATATATTATATACGAGTACGTTGCTATTTCGTAGATTGTATAAACGCGTACGTCGTTTATAGCTAACCTTATTGTTAGACTGATTCGGCGCTGTCGTTATGATATTATTATCTACCTATGTTCTTATAAAACTACCTACACTGGGAATAATTTTACACGCGGAAAATAACGTTCGTCGCATGGAAATGTTATCGAATAGAATATCTAACAACGGTATATAACAACATCATTTGTTATATTTTTTTTTCGGGTGATACGAATGTCTTACAATAAATTTCGATTACTATCTCAGGGTGTGCCGCACCCAATATATATATATATGTTATATATTTTTTAACGAATTTCAATTCAACGAGTAAGGATCGGAGCACGTGTACCCGTAGGATAGGTATCTATAAAGTTTAGGTATAAATAATAATAACAAAAAATGTCTCCATTTTTTAGAAATTAAGTTCACGTAATGTCCGTGTTTGTACAATCGCCAAAGCTATTTAGCTTTCTAGCTGATCCGTACAGAAAATTAATTATAATGAGAGTTGGAAAGAAACCAAATACGTATATTACAGCCTATATATAGGTATATATGAAATCGTGTGTAAAAGTTCCATTGATAAAATGGTATAATTATTATCTGCTATATTTGAATAACATTTGACATAGACTTCACATAATCGGTGTAAAATATTGTTTTTTGCGTGTGTATATCAGTTAGGTAATATTCAATACTATTACGAGCTGCATATTATTATTATATATTGTGTAGGTACAAACTATCAACTCAATAAACAAAAATTTATTTTTGAATTAAAATGGGCTAGGCAGAAAAAAAGAATATTGAACAAAGAAAAAGAATCATGATATAATAAATAATTGGATTAATGAAAATAGACAGTAATCATTTTAGAAAGTAATATAATTTATATTAAAGTAAGAGATTATTATTGGACATATCGCATTTTCTAGGTACGTGCGTACAACGACAAATATTTCCCAAATAATTGAAGGACACAATACGTACCTATTTGTAATGAATTATTAATGTATATAATACAAATGACATTTGCATAACATCAGCGGTAATAGCAATAATAATAGGAAAAATTCGGTCACCAAAATAATACCAATATAAAACTTAATATGTTTTTGAGTTTAAAATATTATACTGAAAAAATTTCTTCATTCCCATTTGGATTTTTTTTTATCACTCTACATCCGGTTTTTTATAGACCTTAACGATTACAAATTATTATATTATATAATATATAGTATGATGTTTTAATTTTTTATACACAAGTGCATAATATAATATCGAAATAATATCATAAACTATATAAGTATTATGCGTCTTTAATAATATATGCATCTCCGGTGTATTTATAATAAAAGTCAATTCAAAGTCAACGAACGCTAATTGGTAATTAAATAATATTTTATTTGATTAAAAATAAAATCGAATACGTCATAATATTATGTACGTATAATATGAGTACCAAAGTAAATGTAACGTTCAATTTTTTCTGTGATGCATTTTCATGTAATTAATACCTCTACCTATTACTGCGCAATCGAGTGCGATATATTATAGCTATATATAAGTGCCTATAACTATAAAATAAAGTCACTATAACATGATAACCTATTACGATCGAACAATTAACAAACTTAACGTTTATATTTCACGTTTAACCGAAATCTTATTATAAAATATAAAAATATACATATAGGTACTATGTGTAGATGATTTCAACACCGGGAATGTATTTACGGAAATTAAAAACGAGAAGAGATAGTGATTTCATTTCAAACTTTCATTTACCTCGAAATTCAAATAATATCTATCAATAATATATTTAATTATATTGCCGAAAAAATAAAAACGCACAAAATATATGATTATCAATTTACAGCCAATATATGCAATAATCTCCAATGATTTTTTAATAAACCGTTACTTTATACCCGCTCACGCTTTTATTCACAAAATGATGAGCGTATAGATCTGTATGGAACGCATAATATAGTGGTCATTATAAATGACTCAATATCGTAAAAGAAAACCGTTTTAATTGTAAAGTGCCCGTTATACTATTCGGTATAATAAACTACATAATAATTAATAATATATGCGGCATGAAAACATCTGTTATACTAGAGATGTTCAGGAAAAAATTAAATTACACATTATATTTATAATGTACATAAATTGTTTCCATATAGTTATTATTTAAAAAGTTAGTTAAGGATAATGTTTTTAAAAATTGGCAATGTTTTTAATAAATTCCGTTTTCGTTTTTATAGTAATGTAAAAGAAATTAAAGTCGTTTGTGAAGCTTGTTACTCGATTAGCGCGGTTCCGGACTCTTCCATGCGTATAAATGAACAATTTTATGTATCATTATTGCGTATAATATTATAATGTGTAAGATTATGATGGGTATGATGGGTATAGGTACGATGCTCCTGAACAATGACGTGTGATGAGAGACAAAAAAAAGAAAAAGAAAAATAGAACGATCAATAAAACACAATAATATAATAATAATAATAATAGTATATAATTGATCATCTCGACTTTCACTTCAATCAATTTGATTTCCGTTATTTTTGTTTCGTTACGATTGAAATAATAAATACTTCAAATTCATCAGGCGTAATAGTATTATTATTATTACTAATATTATCATTACCGATCGTACACTATATAGTGTGATGAGCAAGTACTCGGCGGTGACCAGTAACAGTTATTACGAAAATCGTTCTTCTTCATTTGCTCTATTGCGGTACAGGTTGTAATATAATTACGATTCAGCTAATGATGACCCAGTATGACCCAGTGCAAGTGTAATATAGGTACACAAATTTCCACCGTGGTTATAATAATCGCTGCCCATCATCAACATAACATAAATTATTATACGCATGTGCAGCATTTTTAGCGGCTATTTATCCGAATTCCTTTCTCTTCTCTAAGAATTTCCGATAACCACGTAGGAGGTATATGTGCGTTTAAGTCATATCGAACTTTTCGCGCGTCTATAATATATATAGTGTCCGCGAACGGGCCGTTTGGTTTTCACTTCCGCGCTTGACGCGGGCGTAGTGGCCGTCGTTTTGAAAGTGAAAATGATTGTTTATTGTAAGAAAGCAAAAATAAAATGTATATATATATAAAAAAAAAAAATTATGAAAAAATAATAACGCATCATCGTAGTTATATTATCGTTTTCAGGCTCTCGCAGTTATTTCTCTCTTGTTCGACGGCGCGCGCGATGTGTGTGCGTGCTCACTGCAAAATATAATATGTACACGTGAATGAATTATTAATTTTCAAACGTTGTTCAACAACACAGCACAACAATAGCTTCGTCCGATATGTCACACTTGTCGTCATGAGCACACGCATGTGTCAACGACGGCGGCGACGGTCAGGTCTGTCGCCGTGTAAAAGTGAAAAAATAAAAATCGTATTTATATATTATTATACACATAATAATGACGCACACCTACGTAATTGTTTTCTAGATTGGCCACTATACACAACAAACAGTGGCTGCAGCTGCAGTCCGGCGGCACTCCTCAACTCCCGGAATTGAGTATAGGCATATAACTATAATATATTATCTATAACGATTTAAGTCGACAGCAGTGTACTCGATGAAAATCAACCGCAACGAAATTTTTTCACTTAGATTTCATGTACAGGTGTATAGTCTCCCGGGCTTGAATAAAATTCGTACTTATTGTCGACCGTCTCTGCAGCTGCAATTGCAGATAACCTATCCGAACGATACATTGTCATCGTGTTATATTATCTGATTTAAGCTATAAAAGATGGTTCACCGAGTATTATTATGTGTATATGCTCACCCCCATTTTTAAAATAATATTATGCATATATTTAAGCCATTATTATTTCTTGAATTTTTTAAATATAAAAACTTACGAGTATCTATGAACCATATTTTTTAATTAACAGATATTTGAATCATTTAAAAAGAGTGTCATACAAAATGTTATCGATTCAAATGATATTAATGATAATTTTTTTTTTTAATGTTGATATAAGTATCGAAATTAAAGTGTGAACTAGTAGTTTTGAGTTATTAAAAAAGTTATTATAATAGTGAAAAATTGTTTTACACAAATATAAATTATATTATATACTATTCAATATAGTAATTTTAAGATTGATCAATATTCACAAATTTTACAATTTTTATAGATATTATAATTTTAATATAGATTAATATTTACTAGGTAGGTACTAATAGTTTTCAAATAATTTTAGACCTCATATCTTCTAAAGCTATTAACTTAAGACTTAAGTACATAAAGTTAAATAACTCAAAAACTAGTTGTTAAATTTCAATTTGGATATGTACATAGGTACAGATTATAAAAATAAAATCTGAAAGTTCCTATATGCACCTAAAAATTACAAAAACATAATTTAAATAAAATAGATATGGGGTTTGAATCACTTTGAATAGGTATGTCAACATAGCTCCTTGATGAAATGAAAACTACGTTGTTTTTTTTTACTTCTTTGAGAGTTCTTTCATATTTTCCCGTTTTCCTAGAGCGCCCAGAACTCTGCAGTATTTGATAGTGGACATATAATTACTCGTACCCGGACGATATGCGTCTGCAAAATTGAAATGCATAAAACTTATAATATATTAAGCGTATCAGCTATAGTTTACTCATAGGTACTCAATACTCATATATTTTTCATTCGATATTAATTATTATTACAACATCGCTGTGACGATGATCTCAGTGTCGTCAACCTGTTGCCGGCCCGGAGACGACGCAACTCGCGTTTACACACACGATACATAACACACATAATATTATATTTAAATATACATAAACATAATAAATGGTATGTGTGCGTATGTAGTACGCGTTGTGTAGTAGCCATTGCAACAATATTATGTGCATTCGTATGTATACCTACGGCGGTGCTGGACATCGGGACTAATCGATTCGTTTGTATTGTACATGTAATTTTACGAGTGAAAGTCAACGTTTTTTTTTTTACATTTTAATATTTCATGTTTTTGCAGCTCGTCATCGCGACTTGCTCGCACGGTACATCGTTTATACACGTATTTTATAATTATAACGGAAGCACCGTATGACCCTCAAAAGTCAGTATTTTTTTTTCCATTTCGTCGCGTTTACCGGTCAACATTTTGCGGTAACCTCGCTGACATTACTCTTATGCGGTGGTGAAAAACTGTTCGCAACAGCACTTCAGTATAACATTTTAATTCGACTCCTTTGACTACACGCGGGCCTCCTACTCACCCGCATCCGTTGTAAACGTTATATTATTATCAGTACAACTGTTACTACTCGTATATTGCATTGTGCTCGAAAAACTACAAGGTAGCTACACGACGTACAGCTGGTACCTACGTAATACACGAGGTGGTAGACATTATCGGACAACCAGATCGCGGACGTGACGTCGAGTAATACACCAATTTTCCGTAAAATAATATATCATAATAACAGTATATAATAGTAAAATATATAACATCGTAACGCGGTCGGCCTGCAAGTCGTTATTTCGTCTTAACGCGTGCAGAATCTCTCGTTTTGCTTGTGTACACATAATATTATTATTACTATATATATATATATATATATTATATATACGGAACCGTGCACACTTTTCTTCTCGTCCTATTCCAAGGTTCCCGTCGGCAGTAGCGGAGACTGCTTGTGTTTTCGTATATATCTCTATATACGTATAGTATGTAGTATGTACCCACGCCGAACGACCGTACGAAATGCACATATAATATATATTTTTATATATACACTGACGACTGACCCCGACGACCTTAATACTTTCATTTCTCTTCTCGTACATATTATATATACACGACGACCATTTAATCGACTCGCGATGATATTATTAAAAGACACGTACACGCACCGCGCGCTCACACACACACACACACACACACACACACACACAAACACACGCACACTCGTACACACAATTTTTTCCCCAGATTCCTGGTGCTCTTCTTTACACTCGCGGCGGGCACGTATTGTGAGTTATGATGTTTTTTTCCCCTTTCACCACTGTTGGCTATAACGTCGTATCGCATTTTATATTATAGTCATCCGCGACAGCGTCCCGCCGATCGTAAAACGCATTTATCGCCCATATTTACGTCACAGCATCCGCGATCCGTGCACCTAAAAATGTCCGTCGTCTCCGTACACGCAATCGTCCGAACAGCGAGAATAGTCGTCATCGTTTCGTCGATCATTCAGATAATGCCCCGCGACGTTTACTTCGTAACAATATTTTATTTTATTTCATACATAGGTATAAGTAGGTATATATTGTATAGTGATGAGTGAATGTAGTTATAAAACGTGCTGTAAAGAATTTGTGTAATAGGTTGTGGATATATAGACAGGGCCGGATAAGAATATAAGATGCTTGGAAAAATCTATCTAAAGATTCTAGATACAAAATATACTATACATTAAATGATATTTTCTAAAAAATTCTATAGAAATATTATAGTCAATAGATATTTCATATTTTTATTTTTATACAGAAACAATTATTTTACAAGAAAAATGTATAAAATGGATAAAATGTAAAATACTTAAATATTATTTATTTAACTTAATATAAGTTATATACTTAAACTTATTTCTAATAATATAATATATAAGTGTAACAAGATTATTTAACAAACTTCCATTACAAATGTTACTATATTCGTTAAATAGTCCTAGTACACACTGTATAATATATTAGGTAAATACTCGAACAAGTCGAGTGGTAATAAATCAGAACACCAGTTTGTCAGGATTCTGGATAAGTAATAAAAACAATCACCTATATACATACCATTTTTTTAATTTTATTTTTATTACTATACAGAGTTTGAATTGTCCACGCATGATTTGGTCTATATGCACCTTACCTAAACAGCGTAAAAAATACATCATTATCTGTGTTTAATAATTACTTTTTTTCGTATTTCAAAGTTTTATAAATGTTTTCACTTGTATTAAGTATTTTAATGTGTAAAAAATAAAAAAGATAAAAGATAGGTTTATAGAAAAATCAAAAAGTATCTATTAATAAAAATATATTAAAGATAAAAAATTGTATTATGTACCTACAAATGTATAATATAAATTATAATGTACTTAAGAATTAAGATCTGCTCAATTCCGTTTACATAAGTGTGATGAAAATATCAAAACGAATTTGAATCTCTATAACAACTATAAGATGTGTATTTTATTTTATTCACGTAACTGCAGCATGAACGAATTATCCGTTGCGGTCATCATCGTAGTTGTGTTCTATTATTAGAAATACCATCTTCTCCTAAAGAAAAATAAAAATAATTAAGTGTTGGGCGATGAATAAACGGTCTGTAAATGTCTATCATATTATACAAAGGTAACATCTTCATCACCACATTATTAATATACAAATATAGCTGATGAGTTACTTTAATACTTTTCCTTTAACTTCGTTTACGTACACGACCTAGTTAATTGTCATCAACATTTCATAAGTTTTGTTTTTGATTGTTTATATAATAATTTTATGAACTCATTGTTTTTATTTTTTGTTTCTAAATAGTCATTATAATATGTTCTCTTTCTATACATATATTAATAAACTGCACGGCCATCTTCTTGTATAAAATGTATTCCAAACGCAAATCCTGCGAAACGGATGATGATTATCTTTTTGAGCGAAATATTATGAAAACACGTAATGTGCGAATACGTAATAATATAATCAGCTATTATAAATTATAATATATTGGAATACAGGTGGACAAAAAATTAAATAATACTCAATAAGCTTGTCCGGGAAGAAAAAAGATTTTGAAACATCCTGGGTATTGCATTGATGATATAATATAGCTCCTGCGCCTGCAGAAATAATATTGTAGTGAGAAAACTAAATAATAATAATAGTTACTAAGTGTGCGCGGCGACGGGTGAATAATTATATACCTCTCGTGTGAATCGTAATTTATTTGGTACACATACTATTATAGTCTTCACAATAATGTACTTAATACCATATAATATATTAGACGTATAATGTTGTAGTATATATAATAATATATAGCAATATCGTGCGTGGTTTTAAATACGTATATGAATAGCTGCACTGCCTTTATTCGTACATAATAACAAAGGTAGGCATTAAGAAATTAACTATACCTATAGTTAATTTTTATCAAAATATTTAACTAAATAATTTTAATAATAATTTTATTCACGAAAATAGATTCAAATTAAAATGAAATAGTTAAATAGTAGGTATATGTAATGTATATTGTATATACGTAACAAATAAAATATATGTAGTTAACTACTCGTATATAAATGTACCCGGGCTACTTAAATATTATACTTATGTTATACAGTATATAAATTTAAAAAAATAGAAAATAATATTCATTACAATATATAGGTACTTTTTAAATTAGTAAAAAGTTAGATGGTATAAAAAAATAAATACATTTAAATAAAATAGATGATTTAAATCGAGAATGCTTTACAGCTAATCATATAATATGATGTAATTATTAGAGTTTCCAGCAAACATAAGAACATTTACAGGAATGTATACCAATTATTTTATTTTAATAAATAGAAGAAATATTATTGATTTATTTCTTCAATTAATTGGTTTATCATAAAATTTAAACGTTTAAGTAATTCAGGACAATCGGTAATAGTAATTAGTAAGTAATAATTTAAATACAAACTTCACTATAGAATTATAAATTGTCCATTGTAATAATTCATATTTTTCAATTAGTTTGGCAAATAATAGTCAAGTACATCAAGCTATTATCTTCGACATATTCGTGTCGAAAGTTAAAATTAAAAAAAAAAATCGTTTAGCCAAGATGTGGACAAAGATTTAAAATTAAACAAAAACAATTAATATTTCTTAATTTAATAATTTAATAGACATAAACATATAATTTGTCAAAGCCACTATAAAATGTATAACATGAAAGAATTATAAGTATAACATACTGCATTTTTAACAAAATGGTTAGTTGTTTAATAAAAAACACAAATTTTAAGATTAAGTACTATTATATGATCTAAATCTAGATGATAAAAAAGAATAAATCATTGTTTTGGTAACTTTTAACCTAAAGCTAAATGTTCATAACATTAACTTCAATTAGTTAATTTAGCGAAGTTGTTTTTTTCTTGATTTTGTTTGATCAAAAAAATTGGTTTTTATATTTTTAAAAGGTGCTGATTCCAAAACTTAATATGATAAACGATTCAAAAACATAGAGATCGTTGTTCAAGATTATCAAGATTTTGTTGAAATTAATAGTAGGTATATAATTGTACATGTATGTATTATGTACTCGTATGTTACTATATGTCTATATGTTTCACGGGTAATTTTTAAACTATACTAGAAAAAAATATTACGTTCCCAAATTCCAAATACAATTTAAAATATGTTCAATTATCTTTTAATATTATTTTACACCACTTTTATTTAAAAAATCATAATATTTTATAACCAGCAATAAGTTAGGTATCTAAAGAATCAAGAACCGTGAAACCTTTCAAAATAGTTCCATGAATTATAATTAATTAACATACAATATACATATTTTAATTATGCGTTATAATGAATAATATTATAAGTTCATATAGATGCATATTAGGTTGAGTTATATAGTAAGTAATAGTAACAACTACTCGTAGTAGTAATAATATTAAGGCAAATGATTTTAGAGATGTACTAGTCAAGAAGACTCAAGATTAGGTAGGTACCTACAGTTTTCGTTCCAGTTCAGTTAATTTATATAAAATATGAATTCAATATATTGTACCTACTATGTATAAAAATTTAATTTCAATAGAGACATGGATTTATACGATAGGGATAGGTATAGCTTAATTTATATTCTATAAAATATTGACAACGATTTATAATTTGTCACATTAGGTATATAAATACTACATTTTTATTTTATTTTTTCACAAAAAAAAATATCAGAATAAAATTTGAAAAAAAAGTTCAATTAACTATTCAATAGTATGGAACTATGGAATGACAATAAAAATACTATAATATCAATTTTAGTAACATTATGCCATTGAAAAACTGTTGGTCCTTAATGAAAAATAAACTACTCGAATAAATCACATTTTCAATTTTTTTACATACATAAAATATAGCTAGGTAGTTGACATCTATATTAATTGCATATATTAAATTTGAATTTTGAATAATGGTTTAAAAACATAATCTCTATTTAAACTGTTTTGGGGGTGGATAGTCGTGTTGGAATGTTGAATAGCGCTCTCGCAAGTCACAATTCTATACCTCGTAAGTCTCGTGTTATTCAGTAGACGTAGTATAGTATGAAGCTATTAGCTACGTATATAATTTAAAACACAATATGCTCAACAAAAAGGGTGTTATATCTCTAAAACTCAACACCACCCTATATATTGCACAACTATGTAAATTGTTATATAGGTACCAAGCGTGCTACTTATAATATGTCATATAAATATATATGAATTATAATAATAATATATACTAATAGACAAAATGATTGAATAGACCATACGTAATAACTAAATAATAAAAGTCTGATGCCATGATACTAATAATAAAATTGTTATAATATAATAGTATATTATAATGATGTAATTTGGGTGCTCGTTTGGCGATAATAATAATTTGACACTAATAGATTGTTTCATAATAACAACAATAATAATAATCTATAGGTATATATTATTCCTTCGGTGTTCAATAAGTAAGTTTTTGACATAGTATGTGTATGTCTGATCACTTTTTATACTTTTCTGTATGTGCCCCACATTTATAATACATTATATACGAATATATATATGTCTACAAACTATTGCGTGTTTTAATGCAGATATACATTACATTTATATTATATTATACACAGATTACAAATTTTAATAAACTATCTGCAGACGATAATTTGAACATTTACATTATTTACAATACTACTTTATTGTGTATTTGTGTTTACTCGCTTTCGAAATTTTAGTATTCACTATGCTATCGCGACATAGGTATCATACATATTATTATTGAAAGCTTACATTCCATAATCACGGTTTTTGTCGGAAAGATTGCGATATTAACTATACATGTGGCTATAATATATAATATGCTTTAGTCGGTATATTTGTAATTTGTGGTTTTTTTTGTCGTAAATTTTGAAAATATGGCCAATAATGATTAATGTTTTATATTCAATTTTTTTTTAAATATAGTGTAATATTATGCTTATATCTTGACGTGTTAACTGTATAGTATTAGTTTTTACTGTTAATCTTGGCGAGTAGGTATATAGTATTAACTTTTACCATTAATAATTTAAACAAGCATTTTTTTTACTGTTTACTCTTGTACTGAAACGTAATAATTGTTACGTAAAACTCCGTACATCAATATTATATAAATATTTTTCGTATGATTACGATTTGAAAGTTATCAATTATCATATTATATTGGTATATACCATATAGTTTTGTATTAATTTATTTACTTTTATCGCGGTTTTCAGCAACACGTTGCAATGACGTAGAAATGCATTCAATACTTCAATAGGGTTTATTTAATCAATCTTTTATTGCAGATATCTACCTATAATATAAAAGAATTCATTAAATAGATACATATAACTATAGTTAACATTCTAACCAATTGGTTAAGACTTAATAATATATTTATATCTATAACAACTATAACAAATAAAATACACATATTATATATTTGTTATTCCGAAGGTGATACTATGAAGAAAGTATACCTTGGTAATATTTGGATCTATGTTTCTAATTAACTCAAAGCCCATTTAATAGATCCGGCGATACGATCTCGAGTCTTAATAACTTTTTCTATAGTGTCTACATTGCTAACATCAGTAAATTCTGTAGACTTATTATTGTGTTCTTCCAAACGATCGCCGACCAAACAATTAATATAATAAATCAACTGAATACCAATCGTTAAGATTTCTTTTAGACAGAAGATAAATGATTGAAAAATTCGAATGGCATTGTCGTTCCAAACAAAAAGTGAAAGACTATTAATGCATCGTTTATGACAACGACGACGACATGATGATGTTCGTGAAACAATCGGGTGTAATAATACAAAGTAATCGGACCCTTCGCCTTTCAAAAAAAGATTCACATGCGTGTGTGATTATCTGTCCGTATTCTCCACCGAACATAACTACCACCACTGCCGCCACCGTGAACGGATAAGACCTGTTGAAGGGGAAAAAGAAGAAGCGAAGAAGGAAAACAATATTGAGGATTAGCCGTGAACATTCCGAACGAAAGTATCCAATACGTGGAAAAAATCAAAATAATGGTGTAGGTCGTTTAGGTAGGGGACCATGGACATCTCTCATGGTAGCGGGTGTGAACATCGCGCCCAAGAAGAAAGTGGCCAGTTTTCGACAGTCGGTTGCACAGGTCAAAACTCCTTCCGTGAACAAATTGTATTACCGGTATTGTTAAATATACGTACCTACAACAGTGTTTTTGTTTTACGTATACACTTTCCAACTATTGCGACAAACTGTTGCGTTCCGTGCGATGCTCTCGTTGCTTTAAACCTTTTAATACATTTTTTTTCAAATAATATTTTGTTTTGAAAATTATGCATTTAAGAAACATCTAAAATTGATTTGACAAATCATTGGATACATTCCAACCATGGCCGGGCCAAAACAACTCCTACAAGTAAGTACAACTGAAAATATTTTAATAACCTTTTATAATAACAACTATTTTATTATAATAATAAAGTGATACATTTTTAATGATGCTTAAATTTTAGATTTTTAAAATAAAATAATACTATATAAGTAATTTTTGATGTTATACCTTATAATAGAGGGTCGGTAACCGGCGCCCGTGTAGCGATTTTATGTGGCCCGCGATAACAATTTATAATTACTAATTAGTATAAAAGTATAGAATATCATATTATGTTAGTTAATAAAAAAATATAAACTGTAAATAAAACAAGGTGTATGGCTCGTGAAATTTTATTTTTTATTTTTTGGCCCTGGACACCAAAAAGGTTGCCGAACCCTATACCTTATAATATAAAATATGTAAATTAGCATAATTATAAAATATATTTAGAAATAAAATAAACTGTAATAAAATTAACAAATTAATTATCTACAAATATATAAAAATTTAAAAAAATGAATATGAATATGTATAACGTACTCAATATACAATTTAAAATTTTCCAAAAATATTATATTATATTTAATAGGTTACTTAACAGATTTTGAAGTTGATGGTTTCATAAGATAAAATTTTTTAATAAAAAGAAACTTCTTTCTAATTAGTGATATTGTTATTATTATTAATTATTATAAGTAATAAATACAGAGTATCTAATTTTTTATGATAATTTCCATAACTAAAAATTGTATTGCATATATTATATTATATATTAAAATAAGAGGGAGTAGGGCTAGTTAGTAATTATAAATGTTACCTAAAGTCACGGTAAGTTAAATACATATAATAACTAAGTCATAACTAATTTTAAAGTTAAAAAAAATGTAATTTTGTTTATTTATTTCATTTTAAATAATAGTAAATTATCATGACAGTTTTTGTCAAACAAAATATGTAGGTATGTTGAAGAAATTTATGAAATTAATATTCAATTAAATTAAATATTTTATTGTAATGATAAACCAATAAAGATAATTATTTTTAAAAAATTTAGTTTGTGAACTATTATACTCATTCTATGATAAAAGTATTAAAAACAATCATTTTTTTTTTCGTAAGCTTACGGAACGTGACTATAATATTGATTTAAATAAAAGTATTTACATAAATTTCCAATTGCAATTATTCGCTTGACTCATCATTGTAAAGTATAAATTCGTTCACGTTTTTAATGATTACAGTTAGTTTTATTTAAATATTTAAACGTCTAACAAAATAAATTCTTCATCTATACTTTTACTCTATTGTTTATATTTTTATTTAATGCATTATGTCCAGTTTGGGTAAATGTAACATCATCAAAATTACACCATCATGACAATACGGGAAATACTATTTCAAGTGATGTCAGAGATATTTTCCAGGACTTCAACAATTTGACCATTGTTAATTTGAGTTGTAAAGAATTCGCACGGTTTTCTCTCATTGTCTTTTTGCTCACTTTTTTTTAGGAATTTTTTCATCATTCACACTATAGATCACCTGCATTGTTCCCTGTCTTCCCTTATTATTGTAGTTACTGCACCAGATAATCTTAATCGGTCGTTTAAACGATGGAACGACCGGTAAAATATCTGTTATGTAATTAACGCGTCAGTCTCAAATCGTTTCTCTTGCTTATTGTTTTACATAATAATAACGTAATTATATAATACATTTTTAGGTCTGCTTGGTGATCACGTTCACGGTCAGTGCGTTGGGTTTGAGAAATGTCGACCAAACTAGACTTATAGCAGACAGGCCTAAACACCAAAAGCCCACATCGTGGGACCAAAATTCTAATTTATGGAAAAACAAACAACAAAGTTCTGTTCCACCATATGCCGTAAAAATGGAGCCCATGGTGCATTACTCGCAACAAGATCCACTTTACTTAAATACAAATCATTCGGCCACATCAAAAATCGACTTTGATAGTCACGCAAGTGGTTCTGAATTTGGTATATCGTCGAATTACGGTCCACCTAACCCAGTGTATGGTGTACCGTATCAACCAGACTATTACAAGGAACCGGAACCAATTATTGAAATTATTATAAAAGAATCTAACGAGTCACTTCCAGCGCCACCAACACCGCCACCCGTTCCTGTAACAAAACCACAGAAAGAACCTGTTCAAGTTTTTTACGTAAAATATAAAAAAAATCCGAACTCATATGGTGATAAAGAAGACATTATATACGAACCACCTGTGCCTGCAATAACGCCTAGTACCGAGGCCGTCAGTGAAAGTGAAACAGTAATCTCTACGGAATCGTCTCCTCTTTATAATTACGTTACGGGACCTCCGGCTCCCAGTACTACGTATAGAACAATTATAAAACCAGATTCTGAAATTTACCACGGAACGGGACTTAAAGTAACGTTTGGAAAGACTGAATCGGACTGGAGCCCGTCAATAAATGAAGCACAAAAGAGAGACTCTATTAGTGAAGCAAGTGAAACTCAAAATAAAATAAAAAAATCGACTGATCAAGAGTTTAAAAGAAGCTTTGTTCAACCCACGTCCGACTATCAACGAAGTAACAATAACTTTGAAACTCCACTTATCACTAATCAACCTCAATTTAACGGATTTAATACTCCAAAGCCAAATATTGACCATACACAACAGCAGTTAAGAAAACCTAGTCAGTCGGCACAAAACTACTTCCGAGAGGATAATCCTAGGCCAAACTTCCAAGGTCAAATACCAATCATAAATCAACAATTTAAACCTCAACAAAATAATTTCGAAGGGATTGTTGAACAAAGACCAATAGAATTCAAAGATAATTTCCGGAATCAACAAAATTACCAACAATCTAATAATCAGCCAAATTTTCAACAGTTAACAAATCCATCAAATATTCAACAATTTACTAATCAACAAAATCATCAGCAATTAAGTAACTCACCAAATCATCAACAACCAAATAACCTACAATATCATCAACAACTAAATAATCCACAACATCATCAACAACCACATAATCCACAACATCATCAACAACCAAATAATCCACAACATCATCAACAACCAAATAATCCACAACATCATCAACAACCAAATAATCCACAATATCACCAACAATTAAATAACCAACAAAATCAACAAAACCATCAACAATTTAATAACCATCAAAACCATCAACAATTAAATAATCAACAAAATCGTCCACAATTAATTAATCAACAATTTAATAATCAACAAAATCATCAACAGTTCATTAATCTACCAAGACTACCGTCAGATTTCCAATCAAATCCACCACACAGAAATACAGGTAATTTCCAAGAAAGACCTGTACAAATAAAAACAAATAATGAACGACCATTTATAAATAAGCCTTTTGAAAGTCGTCCACCTTTGAGTAAACCATTTGAGAGCCGACCTTTTGATAGCAAGCCATTTGAAAGTCGCCCTATCCAAGATAGTCATTTTGAAAATCGGCCAATATTTGACAGGCCTTTCGAAAATAATCGACCGATTCAAAGCAGACCATTTGATAATAGACAAAATCAAGCTACAGTTAATTACAGACCAAATAAGCCCCCAACACCACATAATATACCATTAAATCCCAATCCATCGTTTGTACCAATAGATAAACGACCGAACAATCCATTACCGCCTCAACCGTCCAATTTTAACACTCATCCAACTGGTACGAAACACTCAGTTGATTTAGCTTTTTCTCCACAACAACAACAGCAACAGCATCAACAATTTCAACAACAACAATTTCAACAACAACAGTTGCAACAACAACAGTTTAGGCCTACCGAGACACGTCCACTAGTCAACAATAATCCAACGTCGTTCCAACAACAGCCAATAATTAAGCAACAACAATTTTCATCGGAAATAAAACCTCAAATTTCACAATATCAAACAGTTAAGCAACAACAATTTATTCCTGAATTAAAACCATCAGAAATTCCACAGCTTCAAATCACTCCATCGCAAAGTTATGAACTCGAGCCAAAACAACAGCCGGCACAATCTGGCCAATTTATCGAAACATATAATAGGTATCAACCATCAACACAAACAGAGCAAAATTATTTTAGACCCGATAATAGCCCATGGCAAGTATCAAACCAACAACAAAGTTCGTTAAAAGTTCAACATCAAGAGTATAAAGAACAGTTAAGTCCGAGTACGATAAAAAATTCCATAGACACGACAAGTAAATCAATCTTAAAAACAACTGAAAAACCAGCATCATTTGTAACAACGCAGTACACAGAACGCAGTACACCGGTTGTTACAATGCCGACTCCCAAATCAACTACTACTGAAGCTGCTAAAAATGAGACCAAAAAACCAGACTTCAAAAATATCGCAGCACTTCCAGATGAAGTTCCTGATGAATTGAGAGAACAGCTACTTTCTTCAGGAATTCTTGGGAATGCCGACATTCAAATATTAGACTACGATAAAGTGGGCGATATACCAATCGAAAATTTACCACCTGAAGCTTTAGAAAATTTATACGGCCAAGGCAGCGCTCCGATACCATCGGTTGTCCTACCTCCGAATAAATCCAATGTCCAAATGAAAGTCGTCAAGTACGACCCTTCGACTGAAGAAGGAAGGAAAATCGAAAGTACATACATCGACAGACCTAAGTCTCAAACTCTTGACCCGGTCGTCTTAAACGACACTGGATATAATCGTTTTTTACCATTGAACATTAACGGTACTCATTTTCCGATACCAGACTCACCGTTGTTGAAAAACAAATCCATCGGAAGTGTAGTTATATTATCACCAGTTGGCTATGATTTATCAGATGACCAGTCCCGACCATCTAGGAATACCGCGGTTAAAGTGAAAGGAGTTCATTTTGTTGTTGGTGATATAGTGAAAAATCTTGTTAAAGACCCAAATAGAGAAAATTTCAAGACTTGGCTAGAGAAGGAAAAAAATACACCTTCTGATGAGCAGTCGGTCGTCCTATTGGTCACCAAGTGAGTATATAATTACTAATTAGCTAAATATTAATTATTATCATCAGTTTTTAAATTTTAAATATTTATTTTTAAATTTACAAAAACATTGAAATTACAACAATATTTTAATAATTTAAATAGGTACATATACTTTTATCATAACATTTAACAAGGGTACTAAAATAATTATAGCAACTAATTATTATCTCCATATCTTTATTGAAAAACATACAATATATATATAAATATACATAGTAAATACATTGTGCTTATTACCAAAGATAATATATACCTACTTAGATATATTATGCAAGATGTATTATGTACATTATAATCCGATGGTCGACATTATAGTCCGGGGGTGTACATAACATATTATGTGGTTTTGGTTTATTTTTATTTTAAATAAATTTAAAATCGTTTAAATGCAAATTAATTATATGCTAACATACTACGTATCGTATTTTTATTAAATGTCAGATATTAATCGTTATTCGTTATTGAATTATTAATAACTAAATCAATTATCATTTTTTCAGGCCAAATGGTAAGGAAAACAGAAAGGAAATTTACATGTATGACGTGACACACAATCAGGTCAACAAATTGTCGGGTGAATTGAGTGCGACTTTCGTAGATGTGGCCGAGTCAAACTCACAGAGTCACGATTTGGATAACCTATCGTCCGAAGAGGAGGTGGATGTATCCGGAAATAGCACTACCGATAATACTCCTGTCGTATCCGGTTACAGTAAGAAGAACGACTTCTCGGGCTCAATTGTTGCCAATGCCAATAATTAGACTGATCTGTTAATGTGTTATTCTTAAAGTTTAATTTAAACTTGCAATTTTTTTATTAATAGGTAATTTCCTAAACTATACAACAACAAAAAACACTACAAATAAATTCGTCTAATTTGTTCAATAAATATTTTTACTGATGAATTATACATTAGGTAATTATTATAGATTACATAAAATATTATGGATTAAAGTAGGTATTTTTTACTACTTGTATAAATTTTATATTCCAAGTTAAAAATGTATTTAACATGCTCCGAATTCGAAATAAGTGTACATAAAATAAAATAAAATTATACTATAATATAATGATAAAAGTTAAATTTTTTTTATACATATAAATTATTGATGAATTATAATTATTGAAATGTTTTGTATTAATTGATAAATAATCAGTAGGTACACTGATATTGTATACACTGTTTAAATCTGAGTAACCTAACTGTATACTGTAGTATATAGTACTCTATATGCGCTCTAAAAAAAAAAATACACATCTATATTATATATTTGAAAAATTTAACAGATACCTAGGTTCTACATAGGTACGTTTTTACTAGGTATCGCGTAGTACATACCTATAAATAATGGTATATTTGTACAAAACTTATTATTTAATGCTAACAATGTAGTAATAATTAACATATAATAAAACATAATATAATATAGGTAATATACGTGTAATTATTAATTAATATATAATATATATTTTACCAATTTATTTTTAGTCTATTAAATTGGTAATTTTTTTTTCGATTATTCTCGTAATATTATCGACTATCGTCTATCATAGATACAAATGTGATTTTATTATTTTAAATTGTATTCAATAGGTAAATTAATACTTATTATATATATAAAACCAATAGTTTACGTTTATCTAGTTTTTGTTGAATAATAATAATTACAATATAGGTAGATTTAAGATGTTTAGAAAATAATGTAATTGAAAATTGCAGTATGCATTATTTTTGTATAACATCGATATTAAGCAGCTTTTCGCGTTGTCGAGTGATTCAATTTACGTAAAGATAGCTTACATATGATTAAATATTTATTACGTTTTATTATTTTATTATACCACAATAATACGTAAATGCATGCAAATAAATTTAAAACTAATATATTACAATATAGCAAACTTATATATACACGCAGTGTATGTATTAAACTTTATAATATTAGTACCATGCCTGCTATGAACCATGATCATGTAATATTATTGTCTATACGATATACTCCTATAACGCGTTAACAAAAGATTATAGATACATAATAACAAGAACAAATGAAGTACCAAAAATATATATATATATACTATACAATACATAATTAATGTGCGGATAATTTTGTACTTTAACATCAAACATATTTTTATAGGCATGTAAAATACATCGTAAACATACCACTGCTTTAATAATCTTAAACGCACTTAAAAGGTTAAAGGTTCAAAAAGAAAGTCACGATATAAGTAAGTATTTAGATAGGTATATATTTTTATACTATGTGTTTAATGTATACGATCTTATTGGCCTAGAAAGGACAGAATTCTTATGCTTCGTAAGAATAAAAGTGTACTGGCATAACTCAAAAACAGATAGTGTTCTATTGAGTATTAATTCGAATATGGTATGTAGGGGGGTTTCAGTCAAATACAGTATATATATGTTAGTAGGTATAGATTAACGAAATATATCTCTAAATGTATGATACGTAAATAACATCATAATATTATAAAACTAACGACTGTTATAATATTTTTGTAATATTATTTAGCTGTACAGTTATTTGGTTTATTCATTTATTGGTTGTATAATATTATACATATATATATAATAGATATTATTTTTATTGAATAGTGGATCAATTATAAAATACATAGTCATAAAAAATTGCTTACATATACCTGCTACACACATTGGAAGTGGGAATCACTAGCCATTCAAGAAGTTTTATTGATTAAATATGTACATTTTTATACATATTTATAGTTTCACTTAGATAAAAACGATTTCACTCAAAAAATTATGCTATTATTTATATATTGTTACCTTTTAATTTTACATTAAAATAAATACAATTATTTATTTCATAATTGTATATAGAAATATATACCTAATTAAATGTATGGCCTTTTAATCTGCAGTATGTCTTAATAATAATATTATCATGACTTACATTGATGGTTTCACTCATAATATTATTTCCGTTTCTCGTATTTAATACTTAAAAATTGTCAATATTATTAATATTTCTTCTATCGAAATGTATAAAAAAAAAATAACTCTACATTCTAATAGGTACGAGATACCTTCATGTTATTGTATACTAGTAATGTAGTATGATACTACACAAACACTAAAAACTTCTTACGTGAATGAATCTTTTAATCTTTTTAGGTTCATCAGAATAACAGTCCAATCAACATATTACACTTTATCATTTCCAATTATATAAACACCGGCAGTGCATCATTTATTTAAAAGTCACAGTAAATACTTAATATATTATTTGTTATTAATTGACAAATAAATACGCATTGCAGTTATAATGTATTAATGAAAATAAATAGTCATAGATAATGGCTAAATTGATCAAGTGAATCTAGGAAAAAATCCCCAAAGCTATAACCTAACTATTGGATACAGCTGTCCAAAATTATAATTAATATAATAATAAAAAAAAAAATTAAAATTTGAATGATAACTCATAACTATTATAATATTATCTTGATCACAGAGCTAGATTACGCAAAAATTAAAAATAATTACCTATGATAATAATGAACTATGAGATGTCTAAAATAATAATTAATAATAATAAAAATATATAAAATTTGAATGATAACTATTATAATATTATCATAATATATAAATATTAAAATAGTTGGCCGGGAGTATCGTTTGACGCTAAAGCTTTATTTTTGATTTTTCTTTGAATTTCTATGGCAGCTATAGCTGTATATATAAATAATTATTATTTTTAATATTGATAAATAAGTACATATTATTATATTATATGAATATATAATATTGCTATATAAATATTTATTTATTTATATACTGGTAAGTGCCATTTAGTAAAAATAATATACAGTAATTAAATAACATAATGTTTTAAATTAATTAATTCATTTTATAATCATAAATAATGATATTATTTATATCTACTACGAGATATATATAGATATATAGTTTTGCAAACTCGATAAAGCAAACTTTGGAGATTTTTTATCCAGGGTTTTATTTCTGGGGATTTTTTTTCCGAATACCGATCAAGTTTAAACGTTGTCTCAAACACAGTTCATTACAAAATAGCATAGGTACACTTACTAAAATAACGTTTAATACCTAATAACCTACTGTTTAACTTTTGGATTTATTATTCATACCCATATATTTTTATATAAGGTATAATCGTTTCAAACTATATTCTACATTTTTAATATTATATTATTTGACTAATTGCTTATCAATTATAAAAGTTTTAAGTTTGTTATGATTTCTCCAAAACTAGAAACTAACATCAATATAATAATTTAATAATTTATAAAAAAATTAATTCCTTTCTAACATCGAGTCCTTAAAAAATAATTTAGTTTTCTCAACAAATTTGATGTTAATATCGTACCTACCTACTATAGTAGCAATTTAGAACGATTCTAGTAGAATAACGGTTTATTAATACTTTTCAATGGCCTATATTCTTAATATAAACATATACTATTATATTATAATATTGTAATAATATGTAAATACAGTCATAGACCCAAGTATCTAGCCAACACTAAATTAATTAGTATTAATTTAAAGTAATTATTTTGTAAAACAAATATTTCTTGAAATGTGTAGTGAGATTTTTCTCAGTATAATTATAATATTATGTTCATTCTCATGTTTAGGTATTAACTCTGCTATACAAAATTAGAACTTTCTAATATTATAATATCTTATGATTATGAACTCTTTACAGATGTGTCTTACCTACATGGCTATGTGTAATGTACTAATATTTGGAACAAATGTTACAAACGGTTCGATCAGAATCCATAATAAAATTTATATAACTATACGTATTTAATATTTATCGATGATTATACCAATAATTTTTGTAAAATATGATTCTATTGCTGTGACTTTCTTAGCATCTGAATATAGTACCTACTTAGGTATAATAGGGTACCGAAGTAGGTACTCATCACTACTTCACCATAATATTATAATATATCATTTTTGATTTTAAAAGTAATATTTAAATATTTCTAAGTATCATAGACGTATAAACTACTAATTTAATACTTTATATTTTATAAACACAAATCATAACAAATAATCTCGTAAATAATTTGATTCCTTACCTAACTGATATTATAATGAAATGCGTGTCATTAAATTTTTTTTTTATATAAAAATGTACGTACTTATGTTCGTATTTGACTCTTCTCTACTTTTAAAGTATAAATTAAATTATATTATATTATGCTATATATTATATATTATGTAATTATGTATTTCAACTTTCAAGCCATAGCTAAAGTGTCTACATTTAATCATCTTTTTATTAAATCATGTTTATCATTTAGGTAATATCAGATTAAACTAATCTGATAAAGCAATACCAAAACTAAAAATTAAAACATTACAATTATTATTGGTTTTAATTTGATGTATATTCATAAATTATATTTATAAGGACCAGAAACTATTAGCAAACTCATAGTGTTCTTTTTTCTTTTGGTTTCTTTTAATTTAATATTCTCATAAATCGCTTTACCAAAACAAATGTACATAATATTATGGTTTACAAGATTGTTCGAAAGCGAAGTAAATGTGCGAACGAGTATAATAGGTATTATCTACCCATGTTATTACAGTAGTAAAGTAGTTGTTCATTTCGAGTCGAAAATAAAATACTGCAAGTACTTATTGATTCCAAATTCCAAAGTACTAAGTAGTATAATTATATCAATTTTTAATATCATTTATTTATGTAAGTCACAACAATTCAGTTGACTGATCCGAATTAAAAAAAAAATAAAATAGGAAACCCGTGGAAATCAAACGCAAATCTCCGTTAACACTATTAACACCATATTATCCTGACGCATGGCATGTAATTATAATATGGATATAAAATAAAATAAACTGTTTACCTTGATAGAAGTATTATAGTAACGACAAATTTTAAACAATGAATTGTAAAAAATAAGGAAAAGAAATAAATCGAACGAAATTATTAGAAATTATTGTACACCTACAATCTACATAATAATATAAAGCGCAAAACACTCGTTAACTAAAAAACAGGAAGTTTCAAGTCTCGCCAGTCTCGGCTTTCCTACTTATAGACATAATAGTGCTATTATAATAAAATAATAATAATCCACTCGAACATGATCTTTCATCAATACATACCTAGTCTAAAACATAATAATATAATAGGTAAATCATACCGGTTTTAAACAAAACTTAAAATGACTCGAATTTCATTCTGCCGACTAAGTGCAGTAATATTATATTATACCTATTATATTTTTTATAAATAATATTAAAATGTGACTAAATCATTTAGGTAATGAGTTTACTAAACAAAAATAATTATGGAAACGTATATGCAAACGAACGGAGTAAAAGGAAAAATTATCAAACCGAAAATACCAAAAAAATCAATTCATTCGAATAAACACATTACACATGCTTTTTATTTTGTCAGTTGTACCTAACTCTACACACTATTACACTATTAAGTTATTAATAACTCATAAGACGTCATATTAAGATTAGTTACTTACTGTAGGGGTCTGCTAGAGTTGTTTTCTAACTTATCGTTATACAACTGTTCATATCAAAATGTTCGCTTGTGTCCAGTCGTGGGAAATTCAGAGAATATTTACTCTCGCTTAAGATCCATAACTAATATTTTACGAACAAACAAAAAAAATCATCAGAAGAGGGGCTTTTAAACTGGTCATGTTTCTCCTTTGATCGACTAGATTAGGTGACAAAACATACGTGCTCAGCTGCTGCATGCAACACTCGGGTCTCGTCTTACGCGCACAAAACCATAACCTCTAAAAGCGAAAGAATCAAAGAACAGGTTACCTACGACGGTAAGGAACGATGAGAAACAATAATAAAAAGTCGACCGACCGGCGGCCAACGTTACGATTTCAACTTCAACAGTTCAACGTTGAAAACAAGACGTAACGACTATAACAAGTATATCGTTGGACCGTGGTTGCGTGGACGTTAAAAGTCGTAAACACGTCAGGCTTACATTAAAAATCTTGGATCATAATATTAGATTATTATTAGGTATTATGTGATCCGAGTTAAAAAAAAAACCACAAAAATAATACGTATGATGTCACAGCAGATTTGTATAACAACGTTACAACATAGTATTATATTTTGGTAAAGAACGATAATGTCATTATCGCGACGGACGTTGAAACATATTTTAAAACCTATATTGTTGACGAATTGCCGAGCATCTCGTCGAATCGTGGACTACGTCGTTTCGTTTATTAATAATTATAATAACAATATAAAATATTATTGACGTGAATATTATTGTATTACAATATTACTATAAAAGAAAAACCGTCGTCGGACGAATGCGACGAGGGAACGTCGTACGATAATTATGGTACGCACGGTAATCGCGCTCCGACCGGCCGCCGCGCGCGCCGCAGCAGCAGCTGCTGGCCTGGCTCTCCGATCGCGTTCTTCATTATCGCTCGGCGGTGGTGGGGGGGATCTCATCGATGACTCGCCGTGCACATGACCCGTGCGAAATCGCAAACATGGCCGACACCATTGTTTTGATTTTACCACACTAATTGCGTGTGTGTACGCGCGCGCTCGTGTGTATGTGTGTGTGGGTCTGTAAAATTTTTTAACTCGTTTTTTTTTTTTTTTTATTTTTGATACACGAATTATTTTTTTTACCACCAATTTTCACTCGGCCCCGACGATGCGCCGGCTGGTCTACTCCTGCGAACCTTCCGTTTCCCGTCGACTTCTGTAACGGCGGCGCGTCGTATACGCTTTCCCGTTCTGTCCGCGTTTCGTCTTCGCCGATAATGTAAATACCTAAGCGACGTACGACGACCGGCCAGCTGCAACGTGATACACACCGCCGTAGCCGAAAAACAATCCTAGTGAGTAATGCTTAGTACTTATAGGCACCTAGCCCGCTTGATGGACCGTCACGTCCGATCTTTTTCTGCCTCTTATCAGTAACGGAAGTGTGTAAAGGATAATGTTATGAAAAAATCGGGCCGTACGTATACGTCCTAGATCGACGGCGATCAGTCCGACGCACATTGTTTTCGCGTTCCATTCGTCGTCGTCGGTTTGATTGTTTTGAATTTTCGTTTTCGACTTTTGCCCCTTGCCGCCGAATTTGTTACGCGAAAGGTCTCCTTTCTAGTAGTGTCTGTTGTGTAATACCGGCCTGCTGTATACATACCCACAGCAGTATATTAATGCTCAGATGGACACTTTGATTTGAATTCAGCTGGAATTTTTGTAGATAGGTATCTACTTTTAAATTTACACCAAAGTCAGTGGTAATCATTTGAATTTATTATAATTTTTCTCTATCCTTTACATTTACCTATGTGTTTACCATATGCTGTTTTTAATCAACTATATCAGTGGATATATTTTTTTAAATTCCATATATCATTGTATTATAATGGATCTTCATAGAATGGATTTAGCTTTGAATTAAAATAATTTGTATAGTTTGTTCTTATAATTTGTTAAGAAAATAACTTTAAAAACAAAACTAAAAAATATTTGTCTGACTACTATGTATATAGGTACTCAATTGTTGAAATATATTATCAGTTATCATATAATTTTACTTATACCTACTTTAGTTGTTTTCTAGTACAAAAACATCCTTGAGTAGGATTGTGAAATAGATAGGAGTATAGGACATAGATATCCATTTGTAACATTATTAAATTAAATGCAAACTTTGAACTATAAAATATGTTTTTTTATTATTCAGTAGGTAATAATTATTTTTCCTAAACAAATGACCTAATAATTATTTATATTCCTATCAATTGTTTGCTTGAATTTTATTATTTGTTTATTTTTATTTTTAGTTAGATTTTTAAAAAAATAAAATAATATTTTACATTTTCATTTTTATATTTGCAATGAAAAATATGTTTTAATGATATTTATGCAATGACATTTGTAGGTACTATTTTTGACTTGGCTCAAACTCTTATACAAATTCTTTAACCATAGTACCTAATCTATTCATTTGTTGATTTTAAATTCCCCATCTCCAATTATTATATTTTAACAAACAACAAATTAATAGGTATACATGTAAAAAGCTTGACGTCAGTTACCTATATTTTTTTTAGATAGGCCTGTCAATCATATTTCATGTTTACCTAATAGATAGGTATACATGTTTTATTATCATTAAGTACCATAGGTACTGGCTTATTGATTTTATTTTAATTTAGCCATAGGTATATTAATCTACTTTGAATAATTATGGTTGTATTAACTTATCAGTGGTTATGATATATTACTAATTTTATTATAAGTTATTGGTACTTATCATTACTATTTTATTTTTTCATGAATGAAGAATATGGAAAATCAGGGCCATCATCAATCTTCAGTGAAAAAACGTTCCATTGACGATATCATAAATAATATAACATCAGATCTTCAAAGTTATGAAGGTCGTTATATGGTGTTGGGTAATCCGAGACAATCGACTGATATGATGTGGCAGCAAGTGAATAACTATGCAAATCCTCCTCAGCCACAACATAATATTTATAATCAAGAACCAATGAATTTAACAAACAACAACCCATATATATTAAATACTAATCAGTTTACTCAATATATGCAACCTCAGAATGCAATACCAGGATATGTTAACTATGATCATCCAGTATATCCACAGCAGCATCATCCTCATCATCATCAACATCATCAACAGCAGCAGCAGCAGCAACAACATCAACAGCAGCAACAACAACAACAGCGACCACAACACCAACAAACTTCTCAGCAGCAGCAACAAATGAACTATACATACTATCAACAGCCACAATATACTTCTCATCCTATGTCATACCAGGCCCCTACATATGGTCTTTTTGATGGACCGTGTAATGATGCTCTTATTGAAAACCTCGTTCAAAGTTGGAGCCAAACTCAGAGCGGTGGTGGTGGTGGTGGTGGTGGTGGTAGTAGCAGTGGTAGTGCATTTAGCCCTTTTGGAGATCAAGCTTTTCAAACTTCGAGAGAAATGATTCCTGACCGAGATATTAATGTTATTAACCATAACACAATGTCTAACCACAAAAATATTACCACACCAGTTAGGAAGGTTAGAATGGTAGCAGAAGTGCGCCCAATGCGACCGAGCTATTCTGATGTTTTAGCTAAATCTCCTGCTGTAGGGCCAATAAAAAAAGCTGCAGCTAGTACACAAGTTGAAACATCTTCAGATGTTAAAATTCCATCTAAAGTAAAAACAACTGTTAAAAAGAAAAAGAATTCTGCTAAGGTGAGTCAAGGGGAATCTGGGTTAAAAAGACAAAATTCATCTGCGAGTAGTGAAGAGCGCAACACTCCTACAGTAGAATATAAAGAGGATAAAAAGTCTGAAATAATTATCAATGGCAATGAAAAGGTATGGACGTCATCAGAAGACTTGAACGGATCAGAATATTTTGAAGCTGATGAAAACGCTTATAGTAATATTATGGTGCCAAAGTCTAAAGAAAATAATAAGAAAGATAAAACAAAAGTTAAACCTAAGGCAACTGTTCCATTGTCAAAGAGCTTAAGTAAAATAAAAATATATGGTATTACTCATATCACATCTTGTTAAAATTGTTCTTTTTTGTAGGTCATACTGTAAAGCCTATGAAAGATGATGTTGAAAAACTCAAGTCCAAGAAAACTGTTCAGTCAAATTGTATAAATGGTGTTGCTAAAAAAGAAAAATTAAATAATGACTCAAAGAAGCATAATGAATCAAATAGTATGTTAATATTGTTTAAAATTGTTTTCAATTATAGAATTGTATTTAAAACATTTCCCTATAGATGTTAATACAACAACAAAATTTGATGAAGTTGAAAAACCTTCGACCAAAATGTCTTCTAATGTATCCCAACCACAACAGACTGCAACAACTAGTAAAAATCAGGGTTCTCGTAGTACTGCCACATTCACTGCACTACCATTCAAAGCAAGATATCAACGTGTAACCAAAAAGCGACCACGTAGTTCTGCCATCAACACAATGAGTATGTAAAATTAGATACAACAATATTTATCTATATTTTTTAAATTAACCGTGTTGATATTTTCAGTAACGAAACATTTAAACTTTTTAAAAGCTCAGTTTGTTCAATATGCTCCATTAATGGTCTTCTGGTTTGTTCATCTATTATGGGATGTTATCACCATGAGCTTACATTTACTTTTACATTTGTAAGTTATCTACTTTTGAGCATTAAAATAAGGTTCAAAGTCCTTTTGTACAGTCTTCTATGAAAGATACAGAACCCAAGTATTTTGTACAGTATGGTAAAGAAAATAGATTACAGAACTATATTTGTTTTGAGCAGTTAGTATTAATTTAATATAGTAAGGAAAACATTTAAACAAAATATTAAGCTAAATCATTAAATTAAATAAAAAATAGTGATTTGAAATAATTTGTTTTTTCATAAATAGTATTTACTATTTATTATTATGTTTTATTTTACTAAAATTGAGCAATACATTTTGTATTATTTTCATGATAAACCACTCCAAAATCCACTGCCAGTCTCTATTTTTTCTTTAATGGAACTAGATTAACAAAATGGTCAGCAATCAGCATTCCACGACATGTTTATAAGGAAAAAACTTACTCTATGTAACAAATTGAATTGAGTAATTAAATAAAATCCAGAAATAAATGATAACAAAGATTGTTATAAGTGAAACACAATTAACCCTTATGTCACCAAAGCAGGAAAATATTTTAATAAAGATTCGATCAGTCAATCAAGTAATGAACTTGAATATTTTTTTATTAATCAAAACAATATTATTTTTCTACTAAAAATGTTTAGTAAAAAGCCATCTACAATATCAATTATTAAAGTTAATTTTCGGGATAATTGGCCTTGCCAAAATAATTTATCGGGACATGCTTATTTTAAAAATCACGACCTATAGTTACCCTGTTTTATAAATTAAAAATAAAAATGGAAAATATGAAACAAAATAGTATTTTATATTGAATGATCATTATTTTTTATAGACTGTTGCTTGTATTAGTATGTATGTATAATATTTTGTAAATACCTACTTGTGTTTAAATACATCTATAAGTAATTCTTTTCAAAAATATAATTGTTAACTTTAATATCTTCAAAGAATAAAACAAAATGGGTAGTTCTGCATTTTTTTTAAAAATTTAATCTACAACTATGAAACTGTTTAATTAAAGCAAAGTAAAATCTACAGGGTTTGATTTAAAAATTTTATTTTTTAATTTTCAATACAAGATATCAAATGTATAATGTTGATTAATTCTTATCTTTTATCTTTTATGTTCGGTAATCAGCTCAACTATACAATTTGTTATGGAATCTAAATTTTTTATTTGCTAAACAAACTAATTGCCTGCTTTCTGAGTTTAGTAGACACTAGACAATTTTTAAGTGACTTAAATCTTAAAGTATATTTATCTAATATCTGAAAAATTATATTGAATATTTTTATTTATTATATAGATCAGCATCAGGAATTACTCAACTTGCTGAATTCACTAAGAATTGTTGGAAACATTTTTGGATTGGATTGAGCTCACCGTTTACAGGTGCATCACATTGGGCTCGAGTTAAATGGAAAGATCAGAATTCGGGTAATACTCTGCAAACAAATATTCCACTGCCTACTACTGGTGAAGAAGCACTTAAAAGGTTACTCGCTTGCAAAGGAAAAGATCCGTATAGGTAATTTCAATTTTAAAAATACAATTTATGTATATTTGTGATAATTCAACTTTTATAATAAAAAATAATCTAATTTTAATATAATGTGTACTTTAAGTATTTTGGGTGTGACTGTTGATTCATCAGAAGATGATATTAAGAAGTATTACAAGAGACAAGCTGTTCTTGTTCATCCAGACAAAAACAATCAGTCAGGTGCTGAAGAAGCTTTTAAAATTTTAATTCATGCTTTCAACATGATAGGTGATCCAGTGAGTTGTTTTTATTTTATAACAGCTAAATAAATATTTTTTGTTTTGTGCTCTCATTAATTAATTTTTTTTTATATATATTTATAGGAGAAACGTAAACTCTATGATAGTGGTATTGAGCACATTAAAGAAAACTATGATGAACTCAACAAATTGTTGAAAAATCTTCATGAAAAAATGGCACAAGTTGCAAATACAATTAGGTATTTACCATTTAGTATCATAATTATACTGAGAATAAATTTTAGGAATTCTATGGTTCTAGCAAAATAAGATTCATCAGATTTAAATTGTATCATAGTGTGAAAGTACATTTTACTAATTTTCAAATTATATGCTTTTTTTTTTTGTATGTTAATATTATAGCAATAATAAAAAAAAATAATAATTAATAAGAAATGTAAAACCCTGGAATACAGACTAAATGGTTATATTGGATTATTATTGTTTCATTATCGATTTGATTATTAAATGTATTAAATGTATTGATTACCTACCTACAGACAGCCTACAGGTATATAACTTCTGTCTGACAATAGTCAGTTTCACTACTTCAAATCTAGGAAAATACATATTTAATTTTAATTAATTTTTCATTTAGTTTTATAACTAGTTCATGTTAATTTTTAGTCTTACTTTTTTTTTTTTGCTTTTTCAATCGTGGACAATCGTGTGCTTTTTTGTTATTTATTAGTTGGGTCTGGATTTATATATATTTGCATGTTTTTTTCTAAACAGTTCAAATAATAGCTAGGTCAGAGGTTCCTAACCCTTAGTCATTATTTTATAAAATTATTAGCTATTTACAGCGTACTTATGTTAGTGGATTAATTATGTTGTCTCAGGTGTACTAGCTGTGGAAAACGGCACAAAAGGAAGCTGGTGTTATGTCGGCCAATGTATGCTGCACGCTTTTGTGCATTGTGCAATGTGCATCATTCCGCTCGTGACGGTGACATTTGGTCAGAAAGCAGTATGTTTGGTTTGCGCTGGAAGTACTTTGGATGTATGGACGGCGGAGTATATGATATTACTGAATGGGCCACTTGTCAGCACGGCAGTCTGAAGCACATGCGAGCAGATACTCATTCTGTGCAGTACAGAATAATATTTGGTGGCAAACAACAAACTCCCGAGCCGACGGTTTCCCCATCATCGCCCACACAACAACCCAGAACTCAAGCACCGCCACCACCTTCGACGCCCTTATTTGAGTATGTATCATGGGATAGCCCGACAGGGACTAACACTGATACATAATTTTTTTTTCTGCTCGCAGTTTTCATCAACCACACCTAGATGAATTCTTGAGTTCGTTTTATCAACATCCAATGCCGGGTTCTGCGACCAATGGTGAATTTGGAACAACAGACATTCCTCGGCAACGCACCAAAAACAAAAGAAAAAAATAGAAAATGATCTTCCTCGAATGTGCACTGTTAGATATATGTTTTTCGTTTTTGAAAAATCCAATTTCATTATAAGTATCTTATTTAGACTAATAATTAATAACTCAAACAGATTGCAACATTTTGTTTTAATTTGCGTTTTAAACAACTTATCACTTGTACTTGTATTCATAAGTACATTGGCGATTTATACTGTTTTTCATTATCATTATCATTGTCATCACCATCATGTTTATTTAAGAACAAATACGCCCTTCAAATCAAGTGATATTTTTTTTAATACTTATAAGCGTTTTATTAATTTACTACATAACATTAACATCTGTTTATCATATACTGTTACACAGCTTAATTTTAAATTAACCTTAATATTTACACTCTGTGTTTTTATTTATTGTCTCTGTTCAAACCTTAAATTAAAAAAAAAAAATTTAAAGAGATTTCTCCTTTTTAAAGTTTCAAACCTTTCCCACTTTTATTTATGTTTTAGACTTTTTAGTGTTTAACCCAATCAATTTATTGTGTCAGTACATTATTTACGTATACTTCAAACACAGTAATGTCAATTTTGTGAATTTATTAACGTAATAACAATAAATACAATAAATTTCTATCAAAAAAATAATTCAGTATTAAAACGTTTGTTTCAAATCCTTGTCATTGCCCAGTATTGTAAAAAATACTTTGAAAATGTATTTTATTATTCAAATAAATTTTTCAAAAATATTGATACTATTTATTTGTATGTACTCCCATAACTGCACTGTGCAGTTGGTACTACCACGGTAAAGGTTCTCAACTGAAAAATGGTTATTCACTAAAATGTTATTTTCTTTAATGACAATACTAATGATTTCTTGAATCACAATTTTTATTTATTTCAAAGTGTTTATCACCCTGATTTCTATGATTTTTAAATATTAATCACCAATTAATATGTTATAATACTTAATGACTGGAATTAAATGCTTTAAGGAAAGTGCTTCAATTAAAGTTTTGTATTTTATTGACAGAATAAAGATGATAATACATGCATTTGTATGCATTCAAAATGTGCTTTGAATTAGGTAAAATATTTAATTGACATTAATCTGTAACCATAGTATTTATTTTCAAGTAAGTTTTACTGCGTATAATATATCACTAATAGTGATGCAATTGCGGACCAGTGTAAAAAAATTATTGAACGAATATAATTGAAATTTAATCGTTAATTATATTAATATAATTGCTAGTTTACTTTTGTTTAGTATTTTTTCTCCTCGTAAGTAATGCTTTGAATGGCAAGTTTGTTTGAAGATGAACCATAAATATAATTTAATTAAAATTTAATAGTGAGTTCTCAACAATGATCGTCATGTTGATATCGTACAAATATTTTTTTACACACAGCTATAGAAAGGTAAAATAATTTGGTTGTTGGTTGACCAAGAAGAGGAAAGATTCTTGAATAAATTTTTCGAGACGATTGCCTCTTCTGTAGACAAGTAAAGGAATAGTTTGTAAATAAGATACATACATTCATGTTTTACATAAATGCAAACATTATATTTATATATAAGCAAAAATGTAAAATATATATATCAATGTTTCATTTAATATTTTAATATAAATGTAAAAAAAAAAAAAACAAATATTGTAGCTTACAGTTGCAAAACATCAAAAATAGATACAAATTATTCATTCATTTGTTCAAAGCGCATAATCTTACATCGATGGGAATGAGAGTACAATATTGAAAATATGTTAACATAATAAAAAAATAAAAAACAAATAATAATGAAAACCTATTAATATAATCCGTTTATGTCCTTGAATAAGATCAGTTATGCTGAACACACATAACATGTTAAATGGATTACCAATAAAATCAAATGATACAGAAAAACAAATGGACTGTGTAAACACAATGTTATAGAACACAATTGAATGCTTTTTGTGTAGGTAAATTATCAAAAAATAAAGCTTAATAATTGTCAAACAAAAAAACTTAATAATATAATCATAAAATAATATGCACATCCCAATCTTTATTTTCCATGAAGTTTTAGAAGTACAGTAAAATTTCTATAGAACTTTCATCGAAAGAACCTTAAACAAGAACTGATATTTAGAAGTAATCCATCTACAGAAGAAAAGCCCATCGGACAGTTAAGTTAACTATTAGAACTTAAATAATTATTTTTTATGAGAATTTTATCGATGTATTTGTTTATAAACATCTAAAACCACATGAAAAAAAAATCAAAGCACACAATATAAATATTGTATTTAACTCTGAGATATATAATCAATCTACCATACTAAACTCATGTAACAGTTATAATAAATTTCATAAAAATAAATAATGACATGTAAACCAACATTTTAATAGCGTATCAGACGAGATAAAATTTCTTATTTGTAAAACATACATAAAATTATTAAGACTGAATAAAACTGTATCAATTATCAAGTATAATTTTACGTTATCGCAGAACAGAAGATAAATTTTTTTTATAAATTTGATTAATTTGATATAATGATATCCTGTGAAATCCATTGGCAAGAATTTTATCTAATCTGATCGTTCATATTATAGCTTTATAGACTTATTACATTTCAAACAACTCGATATAAAATGTAAGTAATATATTATATTAAAAATAGTTGGCCAAAAACACGTATCCTAAATTAATCTCTATATAATAAAAATAATTAGTAGTCTTTGTAAAACACAAGCAGTTGAATCTCATTAGGTAAAGTGTTTACAGAACAAGCCTTATTTGTTTTGTAGCATTTTGAGACTAACTTAAAAATAACATTTTATTGTTTTATACTATTTATATTTATATTTATATTAGATTTCTGTATAATAGTAATATTATTGTAATTGGAGCATATGTTTTAAATTTGTTCAGTCCACATTAGATAATCAATTTTTTTGGTCAATGTGAAATTAAATAAATCAGTATAATATTAATCAAAATGAAAATTATTAAGAAGCCATACCCGCATATTTAGTCTCAATTATACTTCTAATGACAGCGAATTTTACATATTCTACATAAGGGGTCGGCAATCTTTTTGGTGTCTAGGGCCAAAAAATAAAAAAAAAAAAATTTCATGGGCCATACACTTTATTTTATTTACAGTTTATCAACTAACATAAATACATAATGTGGTATTCAATATTTTTATACTAATTATAAATTGTAATCACGGGTTGCCGACTCCTGTTCTACATAATAAATCATTTTACTCTAGCAAATTTAACTTTATCTTTATTTTTATAAGTAAAAATATATAGAAAGCCTTTTTGGGTCCTAGATAATATTCAAACCTTAATAGTTCAATGATAATTCAATTCACTTTAATACTAAAACTATAAAGAATAAAATAGATTCTTCTAAATAAAATTTGTTGTTATGTGTTAGTGATACAAAACAAGTAGTAGTTAATGTTTAGTAAATAATATCTATTTTTAATTTTTTGGTTTTATAATGAAACAAAAAATATGCATGATATAAACGACACAATGATTTGATTATTACTAAGAGACCTCAAAACATTGAGTAATTTCTCTCGAGATGTTTGACATCTAATAGATTAATAGTTGTATTTACAATTGATTCAATTAGTCTTTTAAAATTGCTATATAATAAGATTAAATATATAGTATTGACTGAGTTTTATAACTTCAAACACACAATCAACCAGAATTCACTTTAACTCTACCAATTTCTTATGCACATTTTATTTTTAAGAAATATATTATTTTCTTAATTGATATGACACCTCAATTTCTTTCCATTCTAACTTGCAATAAAAAAATAACTACATTTAATTACTAGTTAAAACATAAATCGCTTAACATAAATATATATAAATGATAACCTAATAAGAAAAATATATAGGTTATGCAAATATTATTGCAAAATTATAAAATTATTATTTGATCACAGAAGTAACAGGGTGCAAAAATGAATTTTTTTCTTTTGACAATTAGTATCAACCCTGAATTTTGTTCTTAGTTAAAACATAGTTGCAGCTTAAAGCTTCAAAGCTCATTTTATTGATTATTACTCAAGTAGGTTTCATAATCTTTGGGCAATAGTTTTAGCCAAAAGGCATAAGCTCAAAAGTATTAAAAATAATATATATGGAGAGAATTACACCTGGTAATAATCTACTGATTACTGTAATCTTTGAACTTTAAGCTGCGATTGAAGAGTGGAAACAAGATCCTCGAGGTCTTGAATGCGCCGATCTCTGTGGGCCAATTGTTTTCTGAGCATGTTTAATTCTTCACATTGACGAGTGAAAGCTTTTTTCATCTATAACCAACATTCCATGATAAAATGTTAAATAATAATTTTATTTCTTTCATCAAACTTTATATAAAAACAAAACAAGGCATAAATTCTAATAAGCTCCCATAAATGTTTATTATCTTAGCTATTATACATAGTTATTATATTATTATATATCATTACATAATGTATAATAAATTACAGAAAATGTAAATTTTGGCTTAGGTTAAAAATGTGAAAATTAAAATTGATTACTTTAAATACAATATAATCATAATAACATAATCTACTTTTTTATTGCAGATGTACACAGGGTGTCCCGTGAGGATTTACCCATTGTGATATCTCCTGAAATAAGGGACATATCATAATTCTGATTTCACAATAATACTCACAGGGACATGAACTACAATTTTTTTATGTTTTAATTTATTTTAATGTTTTGGTAAAAAAGTTAAAAAATATATTTTTTTATTTAATTATTTTCAAAAAAATTGAAGATAGCCATTTTGTAGAGTTAATTTTTTTGAAAATATTGACGTTTAAACATTTTGATTTCATTAAACTCCAGATTTTTAATATTTTTTTCTAGTTTCTAGAAAAACAGTGAATTATTTAATACCATATAGTGGCATAGTGGCAACAACTTTACTACAGATAACCTGTATGTGTCCCGCAGCCCGCATGCTCGTACGGGCATTCGTTTTTCTAGAAACTAGAAAAAAATACTAAAAATCAGGAGATTGATGAAATCAAAATGTTGAAACGTCAATATTTTCAAAAAAA